>FIZR01003310.1:0-43955 GCA_900060175.1 Ferrisia virgata
GGGGGGGGGGGGGGGTAATGGGGTATTTTCCCTCATATTTGACCTTGAAAAACGTCGCTTCCACGCATACCACTCCCAAAATTAAGTTATACGATCGTATAGATTTAATAGTTGTCCTAAGGGTGTCTTTTCGAAATTTCAACTGTCCTTACAACCCCTCCCCCCCCGTGTTGCTGCGGAAAAATGTATTTTTTTTATCAACTTACGTTTAGATATCCCTGGTTTTTGAGTTTGTTCTACTCAAATTACGTTTAAATTTGACGTGTAGTTTTATTACAAGGCCTACGTACGAGGATTTTGAATTTTTAAAAACATTGCAACTCTCCTCCCCCCAACCAAACCTATTTTTATAGTTAGTTTTTACTACTGTTCGGATTCTATCTTGAAATCAATATTTCAGTAGCATTTCATTCCCTCTCAGCTGTGAAAAAGTAGTTACTTGAGCTGTTTTTACTATTTTTCTGGGATGTTTTTCCCATATCTCCTCTCCATATTGACCTAGAAGGATTTAAATTTGGCACATAAGTTTTATCAGAGTCCTATATGAACCTTTTGGGAGTTACGACTAATTGCGTAATACCATTTCAGAGGAAATTTATTCGACAATTTCTTTTTGAATTTTTGAAGAATGTTTTTCCAATATTTAAGTGCTTTAGTCCCGAACCAATATTTTGAAAAAAGTGAACAATTTCAGAAAAACATCAAAAAGCCACTTTTTTCAAGTTGTATACTTAATGACTGGTTTTTGTGATGAAAAGTTGTAAATTCCAAAAGGTACATGCCTTTGAACACCTGTATGATCTGTAGCACGTTCAATTCAATTCGAATTCCCGCCACTACGAACATAATTATTATAAACCGATCAGATTGCAATAAATGCAATACTGTGCAGATTTCTAGCATATTTCATTGGTTCGTAGCATATTGTTTACATTTTTATTCTGATAACCAGGCCTCAATTTAAACTAAACGAACTATATATAGCTTAAATTTCATCGCTGTAGATCAATTAGAGCGACCCAAACAAGAAAAAAAAATGAAGACAAAACCCCCCTCCTTCCCTTCCAAGACATGCCTTTGACATTATCTTATCCACTTATCAAAATTAATCAACAAAACTCACGTAGATGAGCAAATATAAAAAAGGTCGGAGCTGTCGATGAGCAAAAAGGAGCATAGGGTGGGTAGGTTTTTGGATATTTTACACACCCGATAATTTCATATTTTTGATTTTCACACCCTTCCAACCCATCTTGTTATATTTATCAACGAAGAAATTTTTCTCTTGACAACTGATTATTACTTTTTTTTTTTCACGTTACAAGGAATGTTACCATTGGCCATAGCATTAATATGTCTAATTTTTGTGAAGAATCATCCTACACAAGATGAAAATATTTCGAGACAGGAACTCGAATACATACTTCGAGGAACTGAACGCAATAAAGAAGGGCGAGTAAGTGTAATGTAAATGTCGCATCTAGATCGATTACTTTACAATGTACACATTTCGCCCAATTAAAGCGCAAGTATAATAACATCATTTTTAGGTTAATCATCCTTACAGAAATATCTTAACATCAGGACCAGTTTGGTCTCTTTGCTGCCTTGTATTTGTCTACATGTGGATAGTTACCAATTTGGGAGTTTGTTTGCCTTTATACATCAAAGGTAAAATCAACTTAAAATTAAACTCAGCTCTAAACGAGTCTATTCATATGGCACCAATTGTTATAGATATGACTCAAAGAAGCACCGATGAAATAGGATGGATATCGTCAATTCCAAGCGTCGTTTACACGCTCATGTTTCCTATTGTCGGACCTCTTATGGATTATTTTAGTAATCGGGGTATTATGTCGTTGACACAAGTAAATAATAAATTTGCATTAAAAGTCCGAATCGATGACATAGAAGTCTAAATAAAATTATGGCGTTTTTCGCAGGTACATAAAATAATGACTAGTATAGCGTTTACTTCGGCAGCCATTTTTTTCATAGCCAGCACATTGATTTCGAATTTAAAAATAACGTTGAGTTTTTTCGTATTAATCGATATTCTCATGTCTACGGTGCCTTTAATATCTGAGTAAGTGACTAAGCATGCTGTTCGTATATGTATCGAAAAATTCTATACTCGCCGTATCAATGTTAAAAATTTTTTCATTTTTTTCTGCTGTCAGAATCGTCGTAGTCAACATTGCGCCCGATCATACTAGCATTGTTGCTGGTATACAAGTATTTTGCTTTTCTTTAGGCGCCATTATGGCCGTAACAGTAACCGGATTTATGATTTCGGATCATGTAAGGATTTATTAGTTAATTGAAGTTAAATGTACGTATTTGTAGAAGAGAAAAATTCATAAACGTTATTGAATATTTTTTCAGACTGTCCAAGGATGGAATAATTGTTTCTATTTAGCATCCATTGTTGCCATATTGGGTGCAATAATATTTGCGAAATTTGGCTCGAGTCGAGCTCAAAAATGGGCCTTATCGTCGATTGATAATCCAACATCGAACATACACAATACATGAATAAAACAAAACACCCATATTTGGGATTGTGATCAAGTCGAGTCATTTAAATCATCATTTCTGTTTTTATAGCATTTCTTGTTTTTTTTTTCTTAAAAGATGAAAGAAAAAAATGAATTTCATAATATATAACATTTCTACCAACTCATTGTGAATTTTCGGACTTTTAAAAAAAAAAGAGAATAATCTAAAAAAATAAGCAGCGATGCTTTTTCAACTTAATTTCCATGACGTATTACAATTATGAGAATTGAAAATTTGCGATACGTTTTTTTTCTTATCTGCATTGAGGATAGCAAGGGTTCAATGCTCCTAAAAAGTCAAAACCCCCAGAAAGCACATCCAGGGTCTTCACTGACTGTGCATACCTAATTTCAACTTCCTAGCCAAATTTGGAGAGGAGTTATGCGAGGGACAAACATTAGAAATTAGAAAAAACGACCAAAATACCTTTCTTTTTTGGGTCTATAAGAGGGTGAAATGGGACTAAAAAGTCGAAACCTCCGAAAGGCACCTCTAAGGTTCCTACTGCGTATAAATACCTAATTTCAGGTTGCTAGCACAATTTGAAGGGGAGTTATGCGAGAAACAAACTCAAAAACTCAAAAAATGGGAAAACCTGAACAAAAAACCATATTTCTAGGGCTATGAGAGGGTGCAAAGGAGCTGAGAAATCGGGATCTCCAAAGTTTCATCTGCGGCCCTTACTGAATGAACATACCAAATTTAAACGTCCTAGCTCATTTTGGTGGGGAGACAGGGGAGGAACAGCTTTTTTCAAGGTCAAAAAGGGTGAAAATCCTCATATCCCCCCTCCTGATTGATCTAGGAAGTTTCTTTTATGATATGTTATACAACTTTGGATTGGCTATCGATTCACTCAAAAGGAACAATTTTTGTATTTTTGACCCCTCATCACCCCCTCCCCTCAAATGGGGCAAAACTGAATTTTGACCCAAGGTCATCCCCACTCATATGCATCTAATTCGACGCCAAACTGAGCCGATTGACCGATTTGCAGTGATTTTGGTCAGTATCGAGCAGAGTAAATAACTTTAATATTTGGGGGCAAAAAATAAAAAAAAGTATCTGACAGGTGCAAAAATGGTCTTCACGGTCACGGTCTTCTAGGACCCCAAAACGAATTTTGTTGATATCCCCCCTCCCCACCGCCGTTGATCGATGTCAAAACGGAGTGAAGAGAATAATCAACTTTTCATTCGAAGTTTTTGGTCAAAAACTCGTGATAAAAGATGACAATGAATAGTTTTTGCATTTTACGTTGAAATATTGACATGATCCAGAATTTATCCCTGAAAGGGAAATGTGCTTAATTTTTTTAATACCCCCATTGGTAATATTTTAAGAGCCACTTCACACGCGTATGACTCAGCCCCTCGCGATACTTGAAGTATGCAAACCATTCTACATGAACCCAACTAGAGTTTGCTTAACTTGCGGTTCGAAGGAGAAGCTATCGAGGCGGAACACACTATATAAGAGTATAACTTTACATTGAATAAAAATTATCAACTAAAACCGGTCATACTTATCAACTTAAATATCCACCTACTTACATGGACAATACTCAATTTTTTCCAAAGAAATTTAACAACGGGACATTAGATAAGATACGAACGTACGCACCTTTAAAGGCACAAGTGAGCTGTTATAGGTATTTTTTTTTCGAAAAAAAAAACCTGCTCGTACATTTTCCTGATACGCGTATTTTACATGAAAATAAAAGAATCGTTGCAAAACCTACCATGTTTCCCAAACTAATCTAAAACGTTCGACATATTTTTGTCGTAAAAACAACAGCTCCCTAACAATAATAATAATAATAATAATAAAAAGGCATGAAGAGAATTGAAAAAAACATTGTGGGGTAGGAAGGGTTCAATGGGGCTAAAAATTTGAGACTTCCAAAAGGCATACGTAAGGTTCGTACTGACTGTACAATTCGGAGGGGGATTATGCGAAAAACAAACCCAAAAAATAAGAAAAAACGACCAAAAAACCACTTTGTAGGGTCTGTGAGGAGTGAAATGGGGCTGAAAAGTCGATACCCCCAAAAAGCATATCCAAGACCCTCACTAAATGTACATACCTAATTTCAAGTTTCTAGCTTAATTTGGAGGGGAGTTATGCGAGGAACGGACTCAACAAATGAGCAAAATAAGAAAATCCGACCAACAATTAGCTTTTTTGGGGTTGTGAGGGGGTACAATGCAGCTAAAAAGTCGGAAGCCCAAAAAGGCACATCCAGGGCTCTAACTAAATGTAGTTACCAACTGCAACCTCTAGCTCAAGTTGGTGGGGATATATGGGAGGAACAGCCCCTTTTCAGTGTCAAAAAGGCAAGAACCCCCCTCCCCCTAACTCCCTTCCCAATTGACTTAAGAGGTTAATTTTTGGATATGTTATACAACTTTTGATTCTCTATTTAATTGGCTTAAAAAGAGGCAATTTTTTCGTTTTGACCCCTCAGCACCCCCTTCTACAGATTGGGCATAACTGAATTTTGACCCAAGTTCATCCCCACTCATATACAAATAATCCGGCGCCAAACTGAGAAGATTGACCGAATTGGAATGATTTTGGTCGGTATCGAACAGAGTAAATCATTTCTTAATGTTGGTCGAAAAAAATGAATATCTGACATGGCCAAAAACTGTCTTAATGGTCTTCTAGTACCCCAACACAGATTTGTTTGGTATCCCCCCCCCCATCCTCCGTTGGTCGGCGGACTGTGATAGCCTAAACTTATCCCGTAAGATATTTTACCTTTAAATTCTTGATGAGAAAGTGGCACATCAATCATCAGGGCATACAATCTCCCCTTCCACTAAATCTTAAACTCATCCTTTCGCCAGCACATATGAGTATACGTAGACATTTTATTGTAAATACAAAAAACAAATGAAACGTAGTATAACAAGATACGCATCAGCTCCAACATGTGCTAAAATTTAAAAGGGAAACCAAAAAATATATAAAAAAATATTCTTATCATTTCAAAAGCTACACAGAACTACGTACCTCTATCTAGCGGCGATAAAAAAAAGAGTGGAATCGAGTGAAGCTACCTAACTGAAACTTTCAAGCATGCGAATATAATCGTATAATAAACGCGTGGGTACAAACAAACCTACGATAATATGTATTACACTTTTTGTCAACCTAAAAATACAGCAGGAAAAGAAAAACAACACTGATTTCATTTCGTTGAAAGATACCAGCCACGATGGATATGTCTTCTTCGAGGCCTTCGTTATGGTTTTCAAAACGCTTTTTCGTCGCTTTCGTATTATTTTTATGTTTCGTAAATTTTCAAATACTGCGTAATAATGTTAACATAACGGTCGTCGAAATGACATCGAATAAATCGATAATTCAAGGCAATCGTACAATAACTCAGGTAAGTTTAAAAAATATGTAACACGTTCCAACCAGTGCAATGTGTATACTTCATCGTCAATTTACAGCCGGCAGAATTCTCGTGGAGCTCCTTAACAGTAGGATTAGTCCTGAGTATACTCGCGTACGGAGGTTTGCTTTCATTTTTAGGAGGAATTTTCGTAGATTGGCTCGGTGGAGCGGTAAACAGCTCATTGTGCTTGTTGATCGCCGGCCTTACGACAATACTCCATCCGGCTGCTTTGTACTTGGATTTCAAGCTTTTTCTAGCGTGTCGTTTCGTCACTGGAATGTTCGAGGTGCTAACAATTATTCTAGTACTCGTAAACTATAAGCAATCGATTTGATTTTCATACGAATGCGAATTAGTCGTTTTTTTATGTAAGTACCGCGGACATTTTTGCACGATGGTTTTCTAAAAATGAAAGATCATCCCTGATATCGTTCAGCTTCAACGGTACCAATGTGGGAGTAGCACTCGTCTATCCATTTTGCGGATATCTGGCTCATACGTGGGGATGGCAAGTGGTATTTTACGTTACAGGTATCGAATCTACCTAAGAAATAATCATATTCTATGGTTGGGTAAATGAATTTTTGAATTTTGTAAAAATAATATACAAGTGACCATAAGTGGCCCTAAGATACATTTTTGGATATTCTATTTAAAAATTGGATGAAAAAAATAAAATTTACCTCCTCATTGAAACGGACGAGGATCAAGAGGAGGGCCAGGTTTCTGATATGATAGGTTAAAGTCTAATTGGATGTACTGATTTTCCAGGTCTTGATTCTCGTAAAGTTATTGAGATTTATGGATTGTTCATTCGAGGAATAATAAAAGGAACGCTGTAGGATGCTCTTTTTGAACATTGATAGGTGTAGAGAAAAATTTCCAATATGCACGTGGAGGGCAAATACTACATCTAAGTATCAAATTTCGCCTCCTAGCTCGATTTGGAGGGAAGCTATGCGTGAGTCAAACTCAAAAAATAAGAAAAATTGACTGAAAACCCACTTTTTTACAGTTGTTATAGGATGCAAAGAAGATGAAAAATTGAAACCGTAAAAGGCTCATCAAAGACACCTACGTGCCAAATTTCAACTTCCTAGATCGATTCGGAGGGGAGCTATGCGCAAGAAAAACTCAAAAAATTAGAAAAATTGATCGAAAAACCACTTTTTTAGAGCTGTGAAAGGGTACAGAGGGACTGAAACATTGAAACCCCTGAAAGGCTCATCAAACTCACCTACTAAATCTGCATACCAAATTTTAATCTTCTAGCGCAATTTGGAGGGGAGATATGCGTGGAGCAAACTAAAAAAATAATAAACATCTACAAAAAAAAAACTGATTTTTTGGGGCTGTAGGGGGTGCAATAGGTCTGTAGAGTAGAATTTCCCAAAAGGAACAGCTATACCCTCTACTCAGCCTACATATGAAATTACAACTTGCTATCTTAATTTGGAGGGGAGATACGGAAGGAACAGTCTGTTTTCAAGGTCAAAAGGGGGAGCTCTCCCCACCTATTTTCTTAATTGACTTATGAGACTAATTTTTGGATATGTTATACATCTTTGGATTTTCTATTGATTGACTAAAAAAGGAACAATTTTTGTCATTTTGACCTCTGATCACCCCCTCCTTAAAATTTGTACATAACTGAATTTTGACCCAAAGTCATCCCCACTCATATACATGCAATGCTTCGCCAAACTGAGCCTGTTGGCCAAATTTGAATGATTTTGACTGCTATCGAGCAAGGCCAATGATTTCAGCTTTCAGTAAAAAAAAAAAATATTTATCTGGCATTACACATACATCGCCAAAAAATCGTTTTGATGGTCTTCTAGGGCTCCGAAACGAAATTTAATGGCTCCCTCCCCTCCCCCTGGAATCCGCTACAGATCAATGAACCATAGCAGCCGGATTTTCATTAGCAATATGACTGATAATCCAGCTAAAAACATCTGCCTATTACAGACCATTGACTCACAGCAAATGGTGGGAGAGGAAGAGGCAAGGGGTGCACTTGTTAACTCCGTTTTGATGTCTCAGCAAACTATCAAGACCACTCCTGTTTACATCAGATAATCATTTTCATTTTTAAAAGCCTCCTCAAGTTGAGTTATTTACACGTAGATTTAGTAAGTGTCCCATATATGCCCATTGAGGGGTTTCACTTTTCAGCTGTATTGCACTTCCCTATGACCCAGAAAAATGATCTTTTGCAGCCGCTTATACTATTTTTCAAATCTACCCTTCCCTATACATCTCCTCCAAATTGAGCTAGAAGGGTGGACATTTGCCTTTTGGGGGTTTCGATTTTCCCGGACTCTTTTTGCCCCTTCAAGGCCCCAATAAAGCAATTACCTGGGTAGTTTTCCCATTAGTGTCACTTCCTTATTTCAGCATCAGCAAAGTGATGTAGAAAAAATTGGGGTAATTGGGGCACATACAGCCGGATTTAGATGTTTTGCACTTACAAGTGATAGAAAATTTGGCGCCCTTTCCCCTCTAATTTAAGCGAAATTTTGGAACAATATTAACACCTTTCCTGGAACACAACATCATTCGTAATGATGCATACTTATGTAAAGCGTAACCAAAGGAAAAATTTTTGACACTCTTTCAGCGTCGTCGAGTGTCTGCAAGTAATCTTGACAAACTGGTTACTAACAAAAAATATGACTTGAAGAAGTATCAAATACATTCTTTCCACTTCAATCATTCATTTGCTGAACCAAATCATATTGTTACTAGAATCCTGTAATTCTATCACTACCCACAGCTTATTCTTTCTGACCAGGCGCCATGTCTGTATGTGCTTCAATTTTTTGTATGATATTCGTAAAAAATGGACCGACCCAGGATAAGTGTATTTCCAAGAAAGAACTTAGCTACATACTCGAAGAGACCGAATCATCAACAACTACTGAAGTAATTCTAATTATACTTCATACAGTTATTAATTTAATATTTCATTTCAATCCACTAATACATATGAAAAATTAAATAAAATATTTCAATTGGTAGATCAATCATCCGTACAAAAGAATATTAACATCTGGACCAGTATGGGCCATATGTATTGTTACATTCGCGTACATGTGGATATCCACAGTTGTTGGGTCCTGTTTACCATTATACATCAAAGGTAAAAAGGCCATCCATTTACGTCCCATTCACCTCCCAAGTAATAAAATTAAGATATCAAACTGCGCTCTTTTCAGATATGACACAAAAAAACACCAAAGAAATTGGTTTATTATCATCGATTCCAAATATCGTTTTTATAATCACATTTCCGCTCGCTGGAACGCTAATGAGTCATTGGAACAATCGAAGTAAAATTTCGATAACTCGAGTAAGTGTGAACGTAAGTAAAATTGGGTGTGAAGTAATTGCATTTCGCATACTGACTAATTTTGCATAAATATGGAATTAATTAGTAGAGGTGCTAGGATGATTCGCATGCTACAAACAAACCATTCATTACAGATTCATAAAATAATGATGATATTCGCTTGTGTTTTTTCAACAATTGCTCTTTTAGTAATTACGCTGATACCTAGTTTTGTCGTGGCATTACTTTCAATTGTTGGTATTCAATTTACGACATCTTTTATGGCTTTGATTATAGAGTAAGTGAAAGATTTGTTATGAGATACAATTTAGCCAAGTGAATTTTACTTCAAATTAATTTTTTCATATTGATTACTTTTTGAAGGATTGTTCCTGTTAATTTACATTCGGATAGCAGCAGTGTTATTGTTGGAATGACTTCAGTATTTCTTTCCCTCAGCGCAATTATATCACAAAGCATTACCAGTTGGATGGTCATAAATCACGTGAGTCTGCTCTATTCGAAACAATGTAGCTCTAAAAAAATTTTTTCGCAGTTATCCGGCTCCGGAGCCAAGTATTTATTATACCCTAAAAACTTCCGGCTGCAACTCTAGAGCTAGATACTAATTTTAAAAATATGGAGTACAATACGCTGAATGGTTTTGGCTCCGAAGATGGCAATTCAATTTTAAAAGACTCCGGCCCCAGCTCCATAGTGATCACAATACTCTCTTACTGCAACTCTCGAGCCAAGTTCTATATTTTGAAAAGTTTTAACTCTACCAATTTCAAAGGCGGGTATAACATTCTGAAGCGCTGCAATTCCTACGCTGTAAACTGATTGTGAGTATTACATTTTGAAAGACTCCAGCTCCGACTCTCACTCCAAGATGGAGTATTGCATCATAAAAAGCTCCACATCTAGTTCTGGAGTGGCATTGACATTTCCAAGAGTTCCGGCTTCTGCTCAAAAGATGAGTATAACATGTTGTATGGCTCCGGTTCTGCATCTAAATATTACAAATCAAAAGGCTCTGGTCTTAGCTCTGAAGCAAGGCGTATTATTTTGAAGGGTTCCAGCTGCAGAGCAAGGTATCTCTCTAGGAAAGGTTTCAGCTTCAGCTCCAAAGCTATGTTCTTTTGCTTCAGATTTGGAATCTGATACATCGTTTCGTCAAGCTCCACTTCAGAGCCATCAGATTACGCTGTGAATTCGGTTCCTTCTAGAATATAGGTTCCAGTTCTAGAGTCTAGACTACGGGAATTTAAAAAGTTGGACTCTGGTAACAGAGCCAAGCTCAGCGTATTCAAAATGATGATCAGCAGCCATAAGAGGAGATAGGGTGGGGAGAGGGGGCATGTAAGGGCTCAAGTTATCCCTCCGATGTTGAGCTAATCAATCCAAATGTTTTTAAGAAAATTAAAGAAATGATAATTTGTATGATTGAAGTCAGTGAAATGACATTTTTGGATCTTTCACACCTGGTATTTTCCTAATTTTTGCCCTTGCTTCGGTAGAGTCGTACTCAATACACTAACAATGAAACGTGACTTTTTTAATATAGAATTGAAGGTGTAGAGCTCAAAGCGCTCCCAAAAATTTTGACTCATCTCCACCTATGAGTGCAGCGTTAGAGCAAAGCTCCTTCCATCGTAACTGGAGCCGAAAGCTCAACATTCTCAATGGTAGGTTCTGGCTTGGCAGTTGACTTCTTCTGAAGGTGGTCTCTAGCTTTGGAGCTTGGCTCCAGGGGCCCTTGGTTCCCGATTCCATGTACCTCATATACCATAATCCAAAAGATGTATTGCCAAATTTCAATGTAGGATAGTGAAACCAAAATAATTTTGGTTCTGTTTCCGATTCCGGTTCTTTAGTCTGGTTCTTTTTTTTTGTTTTGGTTCTGTTATGGGATCTAGTTCCATCTAGGTTCTTGAACAAAATTTTGGAATTGAAGAAAATTCTGTTTGTGGAGTTTGAAATGTTGTTGAGTAGTATTTTGTCCATGCAAAGAAGTACTCGAAAACAAAAAGATAAGGATAAACCAGAACCAGAATTGGAACTGGAAGAAATTTTTGTTTTGGTTCTAGTTCCAGTTTTGGTTTTAATGGTTTGGTTCTACTTCCGCCTATAACTGCAGCTTTAAAGCAAGGCCCCTTCCATCATATGTGGAGCCAAATGCTCAACTTTCTGAATGGTCGGTTTTGGCTTTGCAGTTGGCTGGTTTTGAAGTTGGACTCCAGCTCCGAGGGTTTCTGGCCGCTGATTTCATATACCTCATAAACTATAATTCAAAAAACCTGTTGACAAATTTCAACGTAGAGCAATGGAAAAAAAAATTTTAGTTCTGGTTTAGATTCTGGTTCTTTTGAATAATTTGGTTTCACTATCAGTCTGCAACTTGTATCTAATCTCTTTCCCTTTTCACTTTTCTGTTCAGAGCATACAAGAGTGGAACGACTGCTTCCTTTTAGCATCCAGCATTTTACTTCTAACCGGCGTAATATTCGCTACCTACGGATCGAGTGAAGCTCAGCCCTGGTCTACGGCACCAATTCGAGCAAACAATCGTAGACAATCAATGATAAACGTAGAATTCTACAACGATTCGGGCAGATTAGCAGTAAGAAGAATGGGTCTACACGTACGACGTGTATCAATAAGCCGTACCGAAATTCGAGACAGAGTACGCAGGCTATCGATAAAAAATCTCGATACACATAACACGATGTGCAGAGCATCACCTAGAAGTTCAGACTTGTACAAAGCTAAACGTAAATCGTCGCTAGCATCATCATCGTCAACTTCATCCAGTAAATACGAACGTAAATCGTCCATCGTACACGAAGAAGACCTATCCTACAACGAAGAAGATCTCAATTCATCGATCGAATATCCAAAAATTCTGATCGACAAACCGATCACAGATAAACCGCCAATGCTTACCAAAAGCGAAAGCGAACCTTCTCTCAGTGTTTCAAACTGCACCGTCAAAGAGGAATGTAAAAGCGCACGCGGATCGTCCATTAAAAATTTACAATGTTACACAGACGAAGGTGGTTCTCGAAGTCCGTCCATCAAATGCGTACATTTTTTCAACGACGACGACTTAGCATCGTCCATCGATAATACTACGCAATATTCTGATAAAAGTCAATCCGAAACATCGAATAGTTATGCTTTGAAATGTCCCGATACCCATTTCACACCTTCTCGTAAATCTTCCATTAAATCTGTACAATTTTCTGACGACGAATGCGGTCCGACTATCATCAATAGTAATTCAGAAGGTAACAACAACCAGCAACGTAGATCATCCATCAAAAACTGGGGAAATCCTTCATCTGCCCACACCAACGCCCGTAGATCATCACTTAAAAATACTGAGTGTCCTAAAGACGCACGTAGATCATCAATAAAAAGCGTACAGTTTCAAGAAGATTAATCCATCCAACGTGGAACTAGGCGCCGTAAACGAGTATTCATTCTAAATGGTGATAAGAATGAAGGTACTTGAAAAATTAATCCGTTATAATTGATAACTCACGCGCTGTTGCATATTTTGGATATTTTTGTGCTCAATCAACGGAAAAGCTCAGTTGAAGTTGATAGTTTTTAGAATACGATGGAACGAAGACTGAACTGAAATTTTCATAAATTGCCTGAACAAAAAATTACTAATGAAAAGAAATCTAACAATTTTACAAAATTTTCAAAGTTCTGACTAATTTTTGGAATCTCTTGCCATTTAAATTCATTTTGAAAACATCTATGTTGATCTGGTTTCATTTGTGATAAGGCTGACATACAATTACGGGTGACTAGCTGAATACTGATTAAGGTATGTTAATTTCAAGTCCATTTTGAAAGTGAGAGCTTAAGAGTCTAACAGGGTAATGAAAACATCGGTGAAATGACGTTAGGTCTCTAATTTGACCTTTTCTATAGCCCTACAGGTACCGAGTCATTCTTAAAAAAAAACACAATTTTACTTCCTCTTTGACCTTTTCATCCCCACCCATCCACTTTTTACACTCGTCTAGATTCCTTCTACCTGTCTGAAGCATCAAACCTTCTTCAGCTTGGAAATACAATAAATACAAAGTTAGGTTCCTGTCTGAAGAAATAGACCAAAGAGTTTCAAAAAACAACGTTACTATGATTTCAGAGAGCAAAGAGGAGAGAGGGTTCAAGATGATGCGAGAAAAAATTTGATTCGAAGATCTTTACTAGTTTCACCTACGTATTTCGTCCTTACTCAATGGAATTTTGGGAGCAAAAAATGCAAAATTGTAATAGTTTTTCGATTTTTTGAATTTTTAAACAAGTCGTGTTGTGCTAATTTCCGTCCTTACTGGTTTTTCATGTCAAATGTCAATCCATTCGTTTAAAATAGGATAAGCTTGGTAGAAATCTGCACCAAAGAGGATTGAAAATGGTAAACACTGAGGTCAGCCGAATTTTGCTAGATGCGAAATAGCCTAAAAATAAAGTGGTTTCTAATTGAACTTTTTGAACTGGCAAAACTAGCTCAAAGTTCGTCAAGGGCCCACTTTGTATGATGAATCGGATTTTGAATTTTTTGACCGAAGTTGGTCCTTTTGGTCTAAAAACCCTTGTGAAAAATTGTTTAGCTTATCAAAGTTATTCTAACCCCCTTCAGGGAGTGAAACATCGTTTTTCGTTCAAAATTTTGATTTCTTGAAGTTTTCAACCGAATTTTCTCATACTTGCAGAGATGTAAGCCACTAACAAGGACTATCTATAGGAATTTTTTGAAAAAATGTTGAACATTTTTTCAAGGTCAAATGGGCATTTTAAGATTTCTAATAGCCATTTCAGTAACTTTCTTCAGAGGTGCAATTATGAAAAAAAAAATATTTTTTCAGAATTTTTTATATGAGTGGAAGACCTTTAGAAATGCAAAAAATTGATTTTTACACCACTTTTTCACCCTCACACGGGTCAATTTTGGTCAAAAAAAATTTTCGTCGTAACATGTAACTAAATACGCAATTTTACAACCCTCACCCAATTTTTATCGAAATTCATTCATTTTTCGTGATTTTTGGTTTTAACATAGTCGTACTAAAAGTTGAAAGTTGACCATTTTTGCTAACGAAAATTCCGAACGAACAACCAAATACCAGACCTATATTTAGAAAATCAATTCAACTTTCGATTGTCCGTCGATTTGATTGAAAAAGAACAACTTTTGCAATTCCAGTCTCTCAGCACCCCCTTCCCCAAATTTGGACACGACTTAATTTTGACCCAAGGTCACCTTCACTCATAAATACCAAACTGAGCCTAATGGCCAAATTCGAATAATTTTGGTCACTATAAAACGAAATGAATGATTTTAGTTTCTGGTAAAAATAAATATATATCTGACCTTATACCGCCAAAAATGGTCTTGATGGTCTTCTTGGACTCCAAAATATAAATTTGATCAATTTTGGTCAGTATCGAGCTGAGCAACTGGTTTTTAGTTTCATGAAAAAAATTAGAAAAAAAAATAGAATTAATAAATATCTGACATAACCAAAAATGGTCTAATAGTCTTTTATGGCCGCAAAACCGATTTTGTTGATATACCCCCTCCCTCTTATCTGCTATAAGCCGATAGACCGCGATAGACTGGTTTTCATTGACAATATGATATGGAAAATCAGGCTAAAAAAATCTTTCACACACCTATAAATAGTATCATTTGGTCTTCTGCAAACCTGAAACAGATTTTGTTAACCCCCTCCTTCTCCCAACACTAAGAAAATCATGCTAAGATCGAATTGAAGTGTTTCAACGTCCTATTCCCAATTCTTTGCGTGAATTCAAAACTACGAAACATCGAAGCAATAGATGAGAGGGAGAGAGATGGGTCAAAGGTGTAGCGAAATACCGTAAATTTTTACAATATATTGCCCCTTTTTCAATACCCACTTCAACTTTGGTAGGCAAAAAAAATTAAAATCAAAACACCCCAATCAATATACAGTACGTTGACCACATAAATAAAAGAAAGTGACGCTAAGTTCTATAAAATAGACAAAAATCGTTCGATAAGTTCCTTAAAAAAAAAAACTAATTAAGATTACAATCACACTTGCACAACTGATTAGCCCAATTATGGCTCTACCTGGTACCTAATGCACTCCCCTTTTTCTAGTTACTTACAAGACACGATGATGATACGATAATTACTTAATTGATGCTCGTACAATATTTATGATTAAACACTTGCTTTATCATGCAATTACGCGTATTTGTATATCCATCAAATAATAAAGACCGGCTGATAAGAAAGTATTTTCGTTTTATTTGTCGAATCGACCTCGAATAACGTTGATGTGCGAATGAAAAACATATCTTTGCGAATAGATTGTACAGTGGTTTCGCTGCAAAGTAATATTTTCAAATAATAATCAAACAGTGATGAGTATATAATATTGAAAAAAATGAATAAAAAAGATATCAGTGGTAAAGATGTTTCCTTACAACTTTTAAACAGCCATCGAAAAGAGACTAAAATGTAAGTAAAATACGCCCTAATAAATATAGAATTATAACGACGTACCGAACTTAAAACCAGATAAAATTCATATTAATTGAATTTCTCATTATCGATAGATACAGAGACACTACATCTCAAATAATCGACCACACACCTTCGTTATGGTGTTCAAAGCGTTTATTGGTGGCAACAGTATTATTCGCATGTTTTATGAATTTTCAAATATTACGAAACAATATAAATATCATCGTGGTTGATATGACATCCAACAAAACGTACACACAAGGAAACTCCACTATCGTCAAAGTAAATATGGGCACACCTACTTCATGATTTCTATATTTACATTAATTATACCTAAACCTGAATTAATTATGTATAACGTACAATATAATCGAAGGTGAGAGAAAGGCACAGACAGACCAACAGATAAAAAGTTGTTCAATTTTTTGCCATTTTTCAGCCTGATTTTATATGTCATATTGTCAATGAAAACCAGACTATTACAGTATATCGATCGACGTAGGGGGGGGGGAGCAAACAAATTACGTTTTGGGGTCCTAGAAGACCATTAAGGCAATTTTAGTCATGTCAGATATTTGTTTTTATCTTTTAATTTTTTCCCAAACATTAAAATAATTTACCCGACTCGATATTGACCAAAATCGCTCTAATTCGGTCAGTTAGCTCAGTTTAGCGCCGGATTAGATATATATGATCGGGGATGGCCTTGGATCAAAATTTAGTTATGCCAAAATTTGGGTAAGGGGGTGCTAAGAGGCCAAAAACACAAAAATTGTTTCTATTTGAGTCAATCGATAGAGAATCCAAAGCTGTATACCATATCCAAAAATCAACGAGCTAAGTCAATCAGGAGGGGACGAAATGAGAGTTTCCCCCTTTTTGACTTTAAAAAAGGGCCGCTTCTCCCCTACTTCCCCACCAAAATGAGCTAGAAAGTTGAAACTAGGTAATCTACATACTAAGAAAAAAAGCATCGCTTTCCTAATGAGCATTGTGGGTAGGAAGATTCAAAGGAACTAAAGAGTCGTAACCTCCAAAAGGCACATCCAGGGTCTCTACTAAATGTACATACCTAATTTCAAGATCCTAGCTCAATTTGACGGGGAGTTATGCGAGCAACAAACTAAAAAAATGATAAAAAAACTACCAAAAAATCATATATTTTGGTGGCTGTGTAGGAGTGAAATAGGGCTGAAAAAACGAGAATCCCAAAAGGTAAAGACACATCTGAGGCCCTTACTAAATGTTCATACCTGATTTCAAGTTCCTAGTTCAATTTGGAGGGGAGTTATGTGAGGAGAAAACTCAAAAAACACCAGAAATGAGAAAAAACGACCAAAAAACCACTTTTTTGATGGTGAGGGGGGTGTGATGAGCTAAAAAATTGGAACCCCCGTCGTCGTTCAATTTGGTGGGAAGATAGGGCAGCCCTTTTTCAAGGTTAAAAAGGTGGAAAACCCCTCATATCTCCCCTCCTAATTGAGTTAGTAGGTTGAAATTTTTCATATGCTATACAACCTTTGATTCTCTATCAATTAGTTTAAAAAGGAGCAATTTTTATGTTTTTGACCCCTCAGCACCCCCTCTCTCAATATGGGCAAAACTCAATTTTGACCCAAATTTATCTTCACTTATACTAGATATCTAATTCGCCGCCAAACTGAGTCGATGGACCGAATTGGAGCGATTTTGGTCGGTATCAAGCGGAGTAAATGATTTTCACGTCCGGAGAAGAAAAATAAAACAAAATAAAATAAAAATAAATATCTGACATAGCTAAAAATTGTTTTAATTCTTTTCTAGGACCTTAAAACGGATTTTGTTGATATCCCCCTCCCCCTCATCAGCCGTTATTCGATATAGACTGTAATGGCCTGGTTTTCATTAATAATATGACATAGAAAATCAGGCTAAAAATGGAAAAATATTAAGGAAGTTACCTACAAAATTTTGGTATTCAACTTTCGGAGAAACAGATTTGGAATACGAACTTTCGAAGCAAATATTCTACAAAGAATTAAAATTCTGAAAAGAGTCCGTGAATCATCGTATCCATAAGTTCAAAATGCAAATACTAATCAATGCGATCGTTTTTCAGGCAGCTGATTTTAATTGGGATACTGCGACGATCGGATTAATCATCAGCATTCTCGCTTACGGAGGTTTATCAGCAGTTTTCGGCGAAATCGCTGTAAATAAATTTGGAGGATCGGTGACCTGCGCATGGAGTATGTTAATTTCTGGTATTCTAACCATACTGCATCCGGCCATTTTGCACCTGAATTTCTACGCCTTTTTAGCCTGTCGTTTTTTGACAGGCGTATTTGAGGTAAATCTAATTCTAAATACTGTATAATCGTGTTCGTCGTTCAAAACGAAGCCTTACCTAACGAAAAACATGCGAGGGGGGAGCCTGATTTTCCTAAAGCGAAGGAGATAAGAGGTATTGTCCATTCATTAGATAGAAAATAAAAATCGCACTGGAATTTTTATTTCCTTTACTAGTGCTAAGGGTACAGGTATACATTGCAATGAATATCTGAAACCCTGAAAAGGTACATTTAGGGTAACTACTAAAACTACATACCAAATCTCAACTTCTTGGCTACATTAGAAGGGAAGATACACGAGGAACAAACATAAAAAATAGGAAAAAAATGACCAAAAAACTACACACTGACATGGAGCTGAAAGGTTGATAGCCTTAAAAGGGACATCCAAATTTCAGCTTTCTAACTCTATTTGGAGGACAGTTATGCGAGGAACCAACTCAAAAAACTCAAAAAATGAGAAAACCTGACAAAAAAGTCGCATTTTTGGCGCTGTGTAGGAGTGAAATGGAGCCGAAAGTTGGGACCCAAAAAAAGCACATCTAGGACCCCTACACAATCTGCATACCAAATTTCAACTTCGCAATTTATTTTAGTGGGGATGAAGGGGCGGAACAGCCCTTTTTCAAGGTCAAAAAAGCAAAAACCCCTGATTTTCTCCCATCATAAATGATTTAGGAGTTTGATTTTTGGATATGTTATACAAGTTGTGATTCTGTATCCATTGACTCAAAGAGGAACAATTTTTGTGTTTTTGGCTCCTTAACATCCCCTTCCCCACAATGGGGCCAAACTGAATTTTGACCCAAGGTCATCCTCAATCATATATATCTAACCCGCTGCCAAACTGAGTCGATTGGCCGAATTGGAGCGATTTTAATCAGCATCGAGCAAAGTAAATGATTTTAATGTCCGGGGGAAAAAAATACATAAATAAAATGAAAATAAATATCTGACATGGTCAAAAATTGTCTGCTGGTTTTCAATGACAATATGACATAGAAAATCAGGCTAAAAATGATTGATTCGCTAAAATTCTCGGAGTTGAATAAATATGCAAAGAAATTGGTGAGCAGATGGTGTACTTTTTTTATGAAATGTCAGGTGTGAAAAAATTTTCGAAGATAATTTTTAATTTCGGATAAGAGAGTAATGAATGATTTTTGCACTTCATCTTAAAATATTGACGTAGAAAGTTTACATAACCACGATCCAGAATTTATCCCTAAAAGGGCGAAAGTGTTTTTTCCAATGATTCGAAGTCTTAAATTACAAATACAGCGTTGATTTTTCACTCAACATCTTCGTTTCTCACGTGAGATCCACTGGTATAAGGGCACTCTCCTTGGCCCACGACAGAGTTGGGCTCCTTCAAGGAAGGTTTACAGCTCTTCATATTTTACCATTTTTTTTCTTAATGAGGGAGAGAGTGCTGTTTGAGGGGTTTTGAAAAATGGTAACTATCATTAATCTTATTTAGGAGAGACAGTAATTTTCATTCCTGTATGCGAGTTTATTTGGAGTACATTAAGAATAATAGGTCATCCAACTAACACATGAAACTGTAGTCTACCGGTAATCTACACCAATATAATTTTGCGTGAGCCTAATACCTAAACCAATCTTTTACTTAAATGATTCCTTTTCCAAATGCAAATACCAGATGTTTTTCTATGTCAGCACCACTGATATATTTTCAAGATGGTTTCCGAAGAAAGAAAGATCAACATTGATATCGTTCAGTTTCAATGGAACTAACATCGGTGTTGCCGGCGTTTACCCATTTTGCGAATATTTGGCTTATAAATGGGGATGGAAAATAAGTTTTTACGTAACGGGTATATTTATAATCGCAATTAATTTTTAAAAAATCAACTTCACAACGTAACACACTAATTCCGTATTTATTTTTCGCGTATCAGGGTTCATATCCATTATTTCAGCCGTACTTTGTTTAGCTGTCATAAAAAATCAGCCATCTGAAGATAAATGGATCACGAAAGAAGAACTTTCATACATTTTAGAGGAAACCGAACGTACCACGAAAGTAAAAGTAAGATCGATACACTTCACTATCGAGTACCTGCTACCAACCTACCGCATAGAAATAGTCATTTTAAAATTGACTTGTCGTAACCTTTTTCAGGTAAATCATCCGTACAGGCGAATTTTCACTTCAGTGCCAGTTTGGACATTGTGCGTAGCGATGTTTGTTTTTATGTGGACTGCATCAGTTTTGAATTCTTGTTTACCTTTATACATCAAAGGTATTAGATATATACGTGTAAATTAGCACGTTTGCAAAGTTCATATGCCAGTAACATAAGCTTTGAATTTGATATAGTGATTGCAAAACCGATTCGATATATCGGGACATCGATATTTTACCAAAATATCGAACAAATATCGCATCGAAATTTTTCCTTTCGATATTCAAGATATGAATATTTTTTACTGAATATCGAAGTTCGATAATTTTTTACGTTTTTTAACCTGATTTTCAAAGTCATATTGTCAATGAAAACTCAGACTATTACAGTCTATCGACCAACGGCGGATGAGGGGGGGGGGAGAGGAGATTTCAACACAATCCCTTTTGGGATCCTAGAAGACTATTACCCACGATTTTTAGCCATGTAGGATTTATATTCTTATTTTTATTAATTTTATTTTTTATTTCTCTCGGACATTAAAATCATTTAATCCGCTCAATACAGGCCAAAATCGCTCCAATTCGATTAATCAGCTCAATTTGGCAACGGATTAGATATACATGAGTGGAGATGAATTTGGGTCAAGATTCAGTTATGCCCTAATTCGGGGGAGGGGGTGCTGAGGAATCAAAAACGCAAAAATTGACCTTTTTTTAAACTAATTGATAGAGAATCAAAAGTTGCATAACATATTCAAAAAAAAACCTCTTAGGTCAATTAGGAGGGAAGATATGGGGTTTTCCCCCTTTTTAATCCCGAAAAATAACTGTTCCTCTCCAACCTCCCCACCACATTGATCTAGGAAGTTGAAATTTGGTATGTATATTCAATTGGGATTCTAGATGTGCTTTTTGACGGTTCCAACTTTTCGGTCCCATTTCACCCCCTTAAGGTCCAAAAAAAGTGGTTCTATGATCGAGTTTTCTCAATTTTTGAGTTTGTTGAGTTCGTTCCTCACATAACTCCCCTCCAAATTGAGCTAGGAACTTGAAATTAGGCATGAACATTCAGTAGGGGACTTTAGATGTACCTTTTGGGAGGTTTAGACTTTTCAGCACAATTAAATCCTTCCTATCCGCAATGCTGATTATGAAAAAAATATCGCGAAGCAAAGCTTCGTTTCAATTCTCACGATTGTAATATGTCACGTATTTTAGTTGTGTAATGGCATTTTAGATCATTTTTTTTTTCAATTTTGAATTGCATAAATGACATTTTAAATTTAAAAGATTTTTTTTCAATCTTTTGCAACTTGAAAACGTAAAATTACTGAAATCTGAATTTTTTCTGAAAATCTGAGATCGTTTTTGAACATTTTCAGCTTTTTAACCAAAACTGCAAGAATCTAAATTATCCTAAAAAGTATACTGCATTTGGTATTGTTTCTAAATTAAGTTCTGTGGAATAACAAAATTTGATATACATACGGAGCAACATTTTCCAAATATCGGATATCGATATCAGTGGTATCGATATTCTTCCCTTCCGATATTTTTGGTATTGCTATCTCTCATTTCGATATTTTTGATACCAAACGTCGATATTTTGGTCAAATATCGTCATCCCTAATTTGATATTTTTTACAGTCTATCGACCAACGGTAGATGAGGGAGGAATATCAACAAAATCAGTTTTGGGATCCTAGAAGACCATTAAGATATTTATTTATTAATTTTTTTCCCTAACATTAAAATATCTCTCCAATTCAGTCAATCAGCTCAGTTTGGCCGCGAATTAGACATATATGAGTGGGGATGAACAAAGGTAAAAATTCAGTTATGCCCCAATTTGGGAGAGGGTAGGGGGGTGGGGGGGGGTGCTGAGAGGTCAAAAACGTAAAAATTGTCCCTTTTAAAATCAATTGATCGAGAATCAAAAGTTGTATAACATATCCAAGACTCAACCACCAAAGTCTATTAGGAGAGGAGATATGGGGGTTTTCTCCCCTTTGACCTTGAAAGAGGGCTGTTCCTTCCCTATCTCCCCAACAAATTTAGCTAGGAAGTTGAAATTTGGTGCGAAAATTTGGCTGGGACCCTAAACGTGTCTTTTGGACGTTCCGACGTGTTAGCTCAATTGCACCCTCTCAAAGCCCCAAAAAGTGGTTTTTTGGTCGGTTTTTCTCATTTTTTGAATTTTTTGAATTTATTCCTCACATAACTCCCCTCAAATTGAGCTAGGAACTTGAAATTAAATATGTACATTTAGTGAAGGTCCTGAATATGCCTTTTGGGAGTCTCGACTTTTCAGCCTCATTTCACCCCCTCATAGAGCCAAAAAAGTGGTTTTTTGGTCGTTTTTTCCCATTATTTGAGTTTGATCCTAGCATAACTCCCCTCCAAGTTGGGCTAGGAAGTTGTAATTAGCTATGTCCCGTTTGTGGGATCATGGGGGGGGCTGACTCGTTACTCCATTAAACCCTTTCTACCCGCAATGTTTTTTCTCAATTCTCATGATGGTAATATGTCGCGAAAATCAGGCTGAAAAAGCGATGCTTTTTTTTTTTTTTAATTTTATACTTTAATGTACGCTGCATAGATGCGACTGGAAAAGAAACCGACGAGATAGGGCTGATATCTTCGATACCTCAAATCATTTACATTTTCATGTTTCCAATTAACGGTGCATTGATGGATTATTGGAAGAACCACAGTAATATTACTGTAACTGGGGTAATAAATTTTACTTTATTCGATCTTAATGATTTAAATTCATAATTATACTCGTGATATTCAAAAATAAGCAATTCTAGGTACCTATCTACTTGACCTATTTTAATTAATATATGTATATTTTTTGAAAACATGCAGATACATAAAATAATGCTATGCACAGCGTTCCTTTTCGCCACAGTTATGTTTATAGCATCTGCCTTAACTTCTAATCTCACCGCATCGCTGATATTTTTCGTTTTAATTCAGATTCCAATGTCATTTGCACCGATAATTGTACAGTAAGTAAATCGCAATTCGCATCCTACCTAAGTACCTATATTTAAAAATTCATATCATTACGTACATGTACGAGATTACATAACTTTACCAAAATAGGCAATACAAAACACATGCTTTACATAACCTGCTACGTAAAAAAAAAAAAAAAAAAAAACTTAATCCCACCAAAAAAAATGAATACTTACACAAACAGTGCAAAAATTTATCAAGTTGAAGTGTTGCCAAAATACCTCATAGTTGGTAATTCGTTAAACGACTAAATTAAACGACGTATTACTAAATAATTTCCATTAAAATACGTTGCTTTGTAACGTTACAAACGTATCGTTCAAGTTACGACATACAACGACACAAATAAACTGGTAATACTTTTATCAGTAGAATAAAAGTCAAAATTACCTGTGTCGCTATGAATTGTATTATTATAGAAAATTACAATTACTCAAGGTATATCTACCAAATCAAGTATCAAGCAGCAAAGGTAAATAGACGTTACGGCAGTTAAAAATGATTACTTTTCTAACATTTACATCATAACCCAAAAAAAAAGAAAAATGAATAATTTTTTTTAGGAACAGGTCGACAAAAATTGGTTTACCTCCTCCCTATTCACTTTAGAATTCTGATATTTGAATGTTTTTTACAGTTAACACCCACTCCTTTGGTATACCCTGAGTTGAAACCTCTTCGTATTAAATTTCAGCTCCTTGAGCCTTCCAGGGAGCTTCCTATAGGCAATTGAACACTAAATGTGAGCCAATTTTATTATTTTTTTTTTAGAAGTTTGCAAACAGTGAGGTCACAATAGTTGCGAAATAGTCTCAATTTTAATCCTTCGACACAATTTTCAGCCTGAGGAACTACATCAGATGAGAGGAGGGTGGATATCAAAAAAATTCGTTTTCGTGTCCTAGAAGACCATTGCGACTATTTTTGGTCATGTCAGATATTTTCTCGAAACCAAAAAATTATTTGCTCAGCTCGATACCGATCAAAATCGATCAAATTCGAAAAATATGCCTCGATTGGGGAGCCATTTGATATTCTGGAGTGGGGATGACCTTGAGGGTGCTGAGGAACTAAAATCACAATAATTGTTATTTTTTTAAACCAGTAGATAGATAGTTTAAAGTTGTACAACATATCCAAAATTCAGCTTTCTAGGTCAATCAAGAGGAGGGGGGATATGAAAGGTTTTCTCCTTCTTGACCTTGAAAAAGCGCTGTTCCTCTCCTATTTCCCTTCCAAATTGAGTATATAGATTTTGTTGAGGCCATATAAGTGCCTTTTGATGGTTTCAACTTGTCAGACCCGTTGCACCCTCTTACAGCCTTGAAAATAAGGCTTTTTTGAAGGGTTTTCTTATTTTTACTCCTTTTTAGATAAATTTTTTCCTCGCATGACTTTCCTCCAAATTGAGCTGGAAAATTGGAACTTGTTACGTACATTTAACACAGATCGATTTTGTAGCCTCATTGCACCCCCTTCTCCACTCTTACCACTGGTTCTTAACTCACATAATTATAATATTTCATGAAAATCAAGCTGAAATTTGCGATGTTTTCCTTTTTGCAAAACTTACTCAAAGTTCAAAAACTGTCAAAAAATCTTAAAAAAAGAAATGTCTGAAAAATCTATAACATATTTAATAATTCATGGATAACAAGGTTATTTACGGCATATTTTCGCCATTTTCCCAGGGGCTTTAAAAAATCTCACCTTTGGCTTTTTTCATGATTTTGAAGTAATTTTTTTTTTGGTCAACTCAATCTTAAAATGGATGTAGGGCATCAATTTTAGGCGATTAAACCCAATATTTCAATTTCACCCCCCCCCCCACTCCAATTGATGTTTTATTGATACTAAAAAAAAAAACTTTGTACATGTTTTTTTTAAGTTTTGCTAAAAATTGAAAAATTCGTCAAACGGGAGACAGTTTATCTATTTCGAACCCTGATTTTTTCCTACTGTCTGAGGCGTTTTACATGGTGAGATATCCATTGAATATCCTTGGAAGGAGTGAAAACAGAAAAAACCAGTAAATGCCTATCGGGCCTATTCCACCAAGCAATCATTGAAAAATAATGTTTTAATGACGAAAAAAATTGTTAAAAATACGAGAAAAAAATAGTTGTTTGGGCATCTAGGAAAAATTGAGGAGGGAGTGAAATACTGGAGTTCGGTGTTTTATCGTCCAAAATTGATGTTCTACATCCATCTTTTGAGAACGTTTCTCAAAAAAAAAATTCTTCGCGGTTTTTTAGAAAATATGTAAAAAGTTACCCTTCTTTAAGAACATCTAAAAATAAGGATAATGTCGAAAGCTTATCTGGAATAACCACATTAGGTACAAATACAAATGATAATTTCATTCTTAGAACAATTTTTCAATGAAATTTTTTTCTTGATTTTTTTTAAATTAAACTTTAAGTCACATTTGTCAATGGAAAAAATTGAGTAGAAGTAAGATTTTCACCACATTGTTTTGAGGTTATTATAGAACAACTGTCACCCCTCCTTAGACAGATTTCCAAAAAAAAGGAAAATTAGACTTACCATTTTGATTACTTCCCAGCAGACCACTTTCGGGAAAGAAGAATGGTTTTTTGTACATAGAAGTTCAAAATATAACTTTTAAATGGCCTTCTTTAAAAAAATGCATTTTGTGGTGCTGAATCGTGCATGAAAGTGGAGCTAAACGTGGCTGAAAAGTCAAGACCACAAAAAGGTACATCTAGAGCTCTTGCTAAATGTACATTCTTAATTTCAAGTTCTTAGCTCAATTTGGAGGGGAGTTATGCGAGTAATAAAATTAAAAAGTAGGAAAAAATAACCAAAAAACCACATATTTGGAGTTGAGAGGAAGTGTAATGGGGCTGAAAAATTGAGACCCCCAAAAGGCACATTTGGGGTTCCTACTAAATGTACATACCAAATTTTAGCGTCCTAGCTCTATTTGGAAGAGAATCATGCGAGGAACAAACTCAAAAAACTGAGAAAATGAGAAAACATGACTAAAAAACCTCATTTTTTATGCTGTGAGTTGGTGCAATAGAGCTGAAAAGTCGTGATCCCTCCAAGGCACTTGTAAGGCCTCTACTCAATCCACATACCAAATTTCAACTTCCTAGCTCATTGTGGTGGGAAGATAGGGGAGGAGCTGCCCTTTTTCAAGATGAAAAAAGGGGAAAACCATATCTCCCCTCTTAATCGACGAAAGAGGGTGATTTTTGAATATGCTATACAACTCTAGATTTTCTATCGATTGGCTACAAAAGAAACAATTCTTGTGTTTTTGGCTTCTCAGGACTCCCTACCCCAAAATGGGGTAAAACTGAATTTTGATCCAAGGTCATTTCCACTTGTATATATCTAAGCCGTTATCAACCTGAGCTGGTTGGCCGAATTGGAGCGATTTTGGTCGGTATCGAGTAAAGTAAATGATTTATATTTGACATGTCCAAGAATTGTCTAAATGGTATTCTCCCGCTCAGTTGCTGCTGGTCGATAGACTTTAATAGCCTGGTTTTCATTGACAATGTAACATATAAAATCAGGCTTAAAAGTACGTCTTCCTCGAAAATAGTTCTATTTTGGAAATTCAGTAGCCTCCCGAAGGGACCCAGCTGGCTAAAATTAATATCACATCTACAAAACATCTACAAACTTGAAATTCTCTTTCACTTCTAATCCACTCTAATACACTTTTCAAGCGAATCTTTCCAAACCTGCATCGCATCGAATCATAACTGCCGAATGTAATTTAAGAAATTTTGATTACAACCAAATTTTTCACTAAAAAAAAAAACAAAAAATCCAAATTTTGTACCTATATGGTTTGATGCAGCATTTCATACGAATAAATATAATCTTGCTCTCCTTCTGCACATCTCTTATTTAAAATTCATTAATAAATATGAGTAAAATGACATTTTTTTCCCCAACAATTTCATTATTTTCTGCGCAGAATCATACCAGTGAGCTTAGCACCCGAACATTCCAGTGTTGTCGCAGGCATATCTGCAGCATCATTCTCATTCAGCGCTATTGTATCTCAAACTGTGACAGGATTTATGATCCCTAACCACGTAAGTTTTACTCGAATAGGCTCCGATAATTAACACGTATATAAATTAATTTGGAAAATATTTCTGACGCGAATATTCGTTCGTATGGTGATTTTCAGAGTTTGCAAGAATGGAATAACTGTTTCTATTTAGCTGCGGCGATTTCAGCATTTGGTGCGGTTGTATTTGCACTTTTTGGTTCGAGCGAGGCTCAATCGTGGGCTTCAACGTCTGCTAGCAAAGAAGAACATCATTTACCGGAGACTGATTGAAAATTCACTCGTTTATAATTTTATATCGATCTGTTCCGATGAAATTTTTTAGAATTATTTTTGTTTTTTTTTTCTCAAGTCACCTGCTACTGGATTTTTCGTCGTTTTGAATATCTCCAAGTGTAAAGGTAATTTGTACTTGGCTTTCAGGTACCGTGTCTTCTAGTAAATCTTACATTTATCCTGATTGGCTCGAATAATGAAAAAATGAGAAATCCCATTAACCATCATCCTTGAACTCGAAATTTTTTCCAACGATTCTGTACAAAAATGGTAACCTTTTATATGGTATCCGTTTTGAAGTAGAATTAATCACAAGGAACATGTTTTCTTTAGGCAAAATATGGAAATGCATGAAAAAGAAATATCCGTAAACTTTTATCACCTTTCGTTAAAATGTACTCGTATAAAAGTAAGTGAAGGTCGAACATACGAACTTACATTGATTACTTCGCTAAAAAATATAGCTCGACATAATAAGAACTTTCACATATTATCACATTCATAGAACTACTATTATGACCATACGATAATGAATGCGTGTTTTCCACCACTAAACTCCTATTTATGTCAACTTGGTAAATAACGATAAAATTCATGTTTCTACTAAAAATTTACGAAATGGAAATATCAAATGTAGTGATCATCGTTTCTCGTTGATGCGCTTTTTATTAATCAGTATTTTTCGTTAAAATCGACCTAACATTTTCAAAAAATGGAGAACAACATAAATGAAAAAGACGTCTCATCGAAATTGTTACGAGATCAAAACATACAAAATAAGTAAGTAAATAATTTTACATTTTTTTTTTTCAATGTTCATTTTTATTTGTGCTTTTTATTTTATCAAGACACACGACTCAAAATACTCAAAAGACACCTTCGTTATGGTTTTCAAAACGTTTACTCGTAGCAATCATATTATTTCTATGTTTTGGAAATTTTCAAATATTACGAAACAACATGAACATCACAGTAGTAGAAATGACCATCTCAAAAACACATATCGAAGGCAATACTACAATCACTTTGGTGAGAAGTCATAACCATGCTTATTTCTGCCTGTATACTGATTACCGTTTTTCTTTTCCACCCATCAGCCCCCTGAATTTGATTGGAATGCTGCAACCATAGGCTTGGTCCTCAGTGCACTCTCTTACGGAGGTTTAGCCTCATTTCTGGGCGAATTACCAGTTCGTTGGTTGGGAGGATCGGTAACTTGTTCTTTATGTATGTTCGTATCCGGAATTTTAACCATACTGCATCCGGCCATATTGTACATCGATTTCCGTTTATTTTTGGCCTGCCGCATAATGACCGGATTATTTGAAGTTGGTAATTATTAATTTATATTAAAGTACTAAATTTTTAAAAAATCTTTTAAATTGCAACAGAATATTTTCTACATGAGCACTACTGAAATGTTTTCACGTTGGATACCAAAACAAGAACGATCGACACTCATATCTTTCAGTTTTAACGGTGCAAATGTAGGATTAGCCATAACATATCCAATGTGCGGATATTTAGCACATAAATACGGATGGCAGATGGTATTTTACGTCACAGGTAAATACGTGGGTGCAATTTGGCGAAAAATCTGCCAAAAATATCATCGTCTTATTTTGAGGCTACTTCAATTGCATTTCAAAAATCTGCAGGAGCCGTATCCGTACTCGTAGCATTAATTTGTTTAATTGTTGTGAAAAATAAACCTTCTCAGGATACTTGGATATCGAAAAAAGAACGCTTATATATACTGGAAGGAACTGACCACGAAACAAGAACACAAGTGGGTTCAAATTAATTTTCAATATTTTGTCAAAGTTTATCTATTGTTTATTTTCCGCGAACTCAGGATGCTGATCATCCGTACAAAAGTATATTGAAATCGCCTCCAGTTTGGGCTCTGTGCGTAAATATTTTCACTTTTATTTGGATTGCATGCATTCTGAGTGCCTGTTTGCCACTATACATTAAAGGTAGGGGCATACAATATGCTATGAATTTGTACGTATAAATCGTGAATTTTATAATTCAAAAAAACCTCTAAAACTGGCCAATTTTACGTGAAAAAAAAAATTTCGACGAAATGAAAAGATCACGCTGGAGAAATCACGTAGCTGAAATTTCAGCAGTTCCAGATAACTTGAGATCATATTAGTGTAGTCTAATTATTACATCCGTTTGTTCGTGATGTAAAAACTAATTTTACGACCGATTCTTAATCTAGAATGTAATTAGACGAAAATGAGCATTGGTGCCATTTTTTCTCTCCCCTTCCCCTGAGAGGATCCACCCCATTTCTCAGAAATTCACGGATTCCCCCTTCTAATGGTTCTACAAAAAAAAATCGAGGTAAAAGTTTCGTTTTGAAGGATTTTCTACATTTTTGGTCATTACAAAAATTGCATTTGGAGCAACCTTTGTGCCTCAAAACTCAAAATTGTATTCATCGAATTGCTCGTATTTAAGGTATTCTCGTTTATCAAGAGAAATATCAAATATGGTTCAAAACTAGCAATCACAAAATGTTTTTAAAATCAAATATTATATCCAATAATTTAACCGTAATACTCCCATCCCTCAACGGGAGAACCTCTCGTCACGGTACCAACGTCCAAAATAAGTGATTCTACCCTGTCCGTAGGTTAAAAATTTTCATCATGGAATATAGGGGGTATGAGGGGGTACGTCTCTAGAAAAATTTTCAGGCCCAAGAACCACTCCTAGAAAATACCCTCAGATTCGTGTTCGCTGGGATGAATTACCACACTATCTGCAACCCACGTCTCATCAAACTCATTTATTCAAATTTTAAAACTGCCATTCTTCTTTCCTCGATCGCCAACTGCCAACAAGTTATATCGTACAAAAAGGGGTATTTATAAGCACCATCTTTGTGTATGTTGATTCAGTTTTTCATTTTTTTTTTTTTTTTTCAAATTTACCAAGCAGAGGAAAAATAATTTTCGTCACACCTCTTCAACATTTCAACTTCAAATCATAAAATCAACCAGGGTCAAAGTCTACTGTTGACGAGTAAATCGATGGAGGGTCAATTATGGAATGTGCTATTAAACAACTGTCATTTCCTCAACATTTAAACTTAAAATCATAAAACCAACCAGGATCAAGGTCAACTAATTTTCCTCACCATTTCGGCTTAAAATCATAAAATCAATCTAGAATCAAGGTCAAATGTTTATGACAACATTTCAAATCAAAATCATAAAATCAATCTGCAGTCAAAGTAAATTGTTTATGGGTTAACTTTAAACATCTTTAATTTTCCTCAACATTTCAACTTGAATTCTTAAAATCAATTCAGGGTCAAGGTCAACTTATGACGATATTTCAAGTCAAAATCATAAAATCAATCCGAGGTCAAGGGCAACTGTTAACGGGTTAACATTAAAAATCTTCAATTTTCTTCAACATTTCAACATAAAATCAAAACATCAACTGAGGCCAAGGTGTACTGTTGACGAGTAAACCGATGGAGGGTCGATTATGGAATGTGCTATTAAACAACTAATTTTTCCCAACGTTTTGATTTGAAATCTTAAAATCAATTCAGGGTCAAGCTCAAATGTTGGCGGGTCAACGGATGATGACATTTCAACTCAAAATCATAAAATCGATTTAATGTCAAAGGCCACTGTTTTGATGAGTCAATTTCAAACATCTCTAATTTTCCTCAACATTTCAACTTAAACTCATAGAATCAATCCTTCATAAAATAAGTCCAATGATGTCCTTACAGACCATCAAAATCTGTCCACTGATGTCAGTTCAATGATGACGTCACACTGTTGATGACCTACTGATATCACATCTCTAATTTTTCTCAACATTTTAACTTAAAATCATAAAATCAATCCTTCATAAAATATGTGCACTGACGTCATTCTAATGATGATGTCACACTGTTGATGGTCCTTAGTGTACCGTCAACAGTGTGATGTCATCATTAGAATGACATTAGTGGATTTAATTTATGAAGTACCTCGACCTTGAATTGATTTTATGATTTTGAGTAGAAATGTCATCATCCGTTGACCCTTCCACAGTGGAGCGTGACCCTGAAATGATTTTAAGATTTCAAGTTTAAATGCCGAGAAAAATTAGTTGACCTTAATTCCAGTTGATTTTATGACTTCGAATAGAAATGTTGAGAGAAATTAGCGGACTTTGACCCTGGTTGATTTCATGATTTCAAGTTAAAATGCTAAAAAAAATTAAAGAAAGCTGACCCGTCAACAGTTGACCTTGACCTTGGATTGATTTTATGATTTTAATTTGAAATGTCATCAATTGTCCCATCAACAGTTGACCTTGACCCTGATTTTATTTTCAGATCTCAAGTTAAAATGTCAAGGAAAATTATTTGACCTTGACCCTGGTTGATTTTATGATTTTAAGTTGAAATATCGAGGAATACATACATTTGATTTTAACATTTTAACATGAAGTCCAAAAATATTACCAACCTTATGACATATTCATGTCAAAAAAATTAAAGATGTTTGATTTTGACCCGTTCATAGTAGACCATGACCCTGGATTGATTTCATGATTTTGAGTTGAAATGTTTTCATCAGTTATAGCTCCCTCCTTTCATCAACATAACAATATTTCTTCCATTTCGCATTCAAAAAATGTTTGTAACTTTAGAAAAATTTCAAGAACGAGAACGCAACGTTAATCATTGACAATTTTTCAATTTTCGAAATTCATCGAAGAGCAACTAAAAATTTTATAACATTCTCCTTGTATCTATTGAACTTACTTTTTCATAAAAATTGGCAAGTCCCAGAGGTTCCCATACAAAATAATCACTTCCGTAACGCAATGCAATTACTTTTCAAAAGATACGACGGGCAAAGAAACCGATGAGATAGGATTCATATCTTCTATTCCTCAGATAATTTACATATTCATGTTTCCTATTTGCGGAATGCTGATGGATTTTTGGAAAAACCACAGCAATATCACATTAACGATGGTAAAACTAATGAATAAATTCGCATTTTATGCAAAGATAAATCATAATTCCAGAAAAAAAATATTCTCATTTCGCTTTTAATAATTTTTCAGATACATAAAATAATAATGGGCTTTACTTTAATTAGCACAAGTGTACTTTTCGTGGGTGCTGCGTTGATTTCTGAATTCACAGCGACCATTGTTTCTTTTATACTGATTCAAATCTCAACATCATTCGTAGCACTGATTTTACAGTAAATATGCCAAAAAAACCAACATCAGTTGATTCGAAAATATCTCTTTGAAAAATTTGTATTCTTTTCATTTCACTTTTGTAGAATTGTCACTATCAGTTTAGGTCCTGACCATTCCAGCTTCATAGCTGCCATGACAACATTTTTCTTTTCAGCGAGCTCTATCGTTGCTCAAACCGTAACTGGATTCATGATCAATAATCACGTAAGTTCAATTCAAATTCTCGATAAAAGTCTCAATTGTTGTTTCTTTTATTTGCGAAGTGATGATACTTACAGACCTTGCAAGAATGGAATAATTGTTTCTACTTGGCAGCCGGTGTTTCGGCATTCGGAGCTCTGACATATTTGTTATATGCTTCAAGCGAGGCTCAACCTTGGTCCTCGATAGCGATGGTTGAAAAGCATTGCAATTTGATCAATCTCAGTCAGAAAGTATATAAACCTACAGTTCTACATTCGTGACAAGTTAAACCAAAAAATAGAAGGCAACAACTGTCATCTACCAAAGTACATTTTTATCATTTTTGGTAGCCGAGCCGGGTATATTTTTTACATTCCTTCGCCAACTCTTAAAATTATTTACTCGCTCAATATCGATCAAAATTGCTCAAATTTGGTCATAAATTTGACATAAGGCCAAATTATTGTTAATGACCTCACAAATGGACAAATATTAGTTTTTCAACTGTTTAACTCAGTTTTTTGGAAAGATCAAAAAAAACAAGGATTTTGTTTTCAAATAAAGCCTTATAATTAGTTTCCGTCCAGAAGACACTCCAATTATTGATCGAAGATACTGAAATTTGGTTCGAAAATTAGATAAGTGAGCTATGCATGTCTTGTGGTGGTTTTTAGCTCCCAGCCATTTCGAATATTTTTTTTCAACTGCAGGAACGAAGGTTTAATCTTTAAGATATATCTCAACGACCAATGAGTTGGTTCCTAGGTGGTTTCATGTGCGTTTAATGCATTTTTGATGCTTTTTACTACTCTATTCTCAAACCCCTCTCCTTCCAGACCCTTTCCATCAATTATTTAGAGAATTATCATATCACACATGTAAAAGAATAATAAATGAGATTAAAATGAAATAATAAGCCTTGATGAACCATTTTTCAATTGTTAATTAACTCTCATAAATGACTCAAAGCAGACTTATTCTCATCATAGGAATCATTAAGAAAAAGAATGGTTTTTTCAAAAATCACTCATGATAATACTGAAAATCCGTCGAAAAATTAAAAAAAAAAATTAAAAAATATCGCTTTGCCGTGCATTTTTATTTAAGGTAAGAAAGTTTCAATGGGGCTAAGAAGTCAAAACCCCAAACAGTATCTTTGGAATCCTTACTGACTGTACATACCTAATTTCAACTTCTTAGCCCAATTTGGAAGGGAGTTATGCGAGGAAAAAACATTAAAAATAAGAAATATCAACCAAAAAACCACTATTTTGGGACTGTGAAGAGGTGAATTAAGGCTGAAGAGTGCAGACCTCCAAAAGGCACAACTAAGGTCCCCACTGAAAGTACACACCTAATTTCAAATTCCTACCTCAATTTGAAAGGAGTTATGCGAGGAATATAATCAAAAAATAAGAAAAACGACCGAAAAACCATATATTTGAGACTGTGAAAGAGTGGAACGGTACTGAAAAGTCGAGACCCCCATAAAGCATATTTAGGTTCTCTACTAAATGCACATACCAAATTTCAACATCTAAGCTCTATTTAAAGGAGAGTTATGCGAGGAACAAATTCAAAAAACTCAATGAGAAAACCTGACCAAAACACCACACTTCTGGGGCTGTGAGGGGGGAGTGCAATGGGACTGAAAAGTCGAGACTCTCACCAGGCACATCTAGAGTCCCTACTGAATATACATAACTAATTTCAAGTTGCTAGCTCATTTTGGTGGGGAGATAGGGTAGAAACAGTCCTTTTTTAAGGTCAAAAAGTGGAACCTTCATATCTCCCCTCCTAATTGACCTAGGAGGTTGCTTTTTGGATATGTTACACAACTTTAGATTATCTATAAATTTACTTAGAAAGGAACAATTTTTGTGTTTCTGGCCTCTCAGCAACCTCTCCCCCAAAATGGAGCCAAACTGAATTTTAACCTAAGGTCATCCCCACTCATATGTGTCTAAACCGTTTCCAAACTGAGACAATTAATCGAATTGGAGCGATATTGGTCAGTATCGGGCAGAGTAAATGATTTTACTGTTCGGAAAAAAAAATAATAAAAATAAGAATCAGAAATGGCGAAAAATTGTCAGGACCTAAAATTCGTTTTGAGGTCCTAGAAGACTATTGAGACAATTTTTAGCGAAGTCAGGTATTAATTATGTTTTTTTTATCCCCCCCCCCTCACATTAAAATTATTTACTCTGCTCGATACCGACCAAAATCGCTTCAATTCGGTCAATCGGCTCAGTTTGGAGGCAGATTAGATGAGTGGGAATGACATTGGGTCAAAATTCAGTTTTGCTCCAATTTGAAGGAGGGGTTGCTGAGGGGCCAAAAACACAAAAAATGTTCTTTTTTGAGTGAATCGATAGAGAATCCATTGTTCCAAAAATCAATCTCCTAGGTCAATTAGGAGAGCAAATATGAGGGTTTTCCCCTTTTTGACTTTGAAAAGCGACTGTTCCTTGACTATCTCCACAAAAACGAGCTAGGAAGTTGAAATTTGGTTATTATATTCAGTTGGAGCCCTAGACGTGCCATTGAAGGGTTCCGCCTTTTTAGCTCCTTTACACCCCCTCACAGTCCTTGCGTTTTTTGAGTTACTTCCCCTCTCCAAATAGAGCTTAGACGTTGGAATTTGGTACGTGCATTCAATAGGGTCTATAAATGTGCTTTTTGGGGGTTTCGACTTTTCAGCCCCTATATGTTTTTTTTGTCAATATTTCAAATTTTTAAAGTCTGTTCCTCGCATAACTCTCCTCCAAATCGGGCTAGGAAGTTTAAATTAAGTATGTCTCGTCTGTAGGGACCCTTGATATGCCTTTTAGGAGTTCCGAGTTCAATTTTCATGATTTTAATATTTCACGAAAATCAGGCTGAAAAGCATCGTAAAGCGTTGATTTTTTTGTTTTTGTTTTCCCATATAATGCAAATCCTAGGAATCATTGAACAAATGATATCTCTGTTCCATAAATTTTCGGTAAGTATTTACGTTAAAATTTAATAACTCGATATTCGTAACAATTCATCAAAACTCCGGAGCATTCATGCCAAAAGAGTTTCACTAAAATAACAAAAAAATTACTACACTCGTATATATTTTTCATGAACACATAATTAACTTACCACTCCACTCTTATCACTACACATATAAATTAAGGTGTAGCGAACCGCAAAAACCAAGATGGAAAAAGTGATGAACATAATAAAGCTGTATTATCGCAATAACGAACCGGCTATTAGATAAGTAAACAGATGATCGGGAAATATTTTCAATTCGAAAACCAACTTACACATTGCACATTTACATACTTATCTCAAACATTACCACACGGCAACATTAATACATTTTACATAGATACATAGTATTTCTTTTTTCTTAAATCGAAGTTCAGGTGTGGACGTAATTTCGAACCGGTTATGAACTGTAAAGACGAGTCGAACATGGCCAAGCTATTGCATTAAATTCGTGTTCCGGTTAGACACGAGAAATGGGAGTGCATGATAATACTGGGCACCCGTTGAATAGTAGTAAAAAACAGTCGATGCATTCACACGATGAAATTCCGTAATATACTGATTCTTTTTTATATTATGATCTTTTTTTAAAATTCGTAATCAATAATTATTATAAACATAACGTAAATCAAAATATCCAATTTAATAATGTTGTTTTATTACGCGCAGAAAATTCTCAGGTGGTTTACCACCTTCCATGTGGGTTTCGAAACGTTTTTTTGTGGCCGTTGTGATATTTTTATGTTTCACAAATTGCGTAGTGTTGATGGTCAGCCCGAATATCGCCATAGTCGAGATGACATCCAGCAAATTGATAACCGTAGGAAATGAAACCGTTGAACGCGTAAGTTCGTCCAAATTATGATCGATTTTTAATTTTTTTTTTTTTTTTTTTCGTACGTAAAATCTACTACTTCATTTATTTCGCAATGTTACGCAAATCTCGATTTCGAAACGAAGTCTCCAGAATTTCCTTGGGATTCGGCAACCATCGGCATAATTTCAAGCGTATATTTGTACGGCGAACTGTTATCCTTTTTTGCGAGCTTTTTCGTGAAAAAAATTGGCGGATCGACGAGCTGCACTTTATGTATGACGATATCTGGTATATTAACTATATTGCAACCTGCTACACTGAACTTGAATTATAACCTATTCTTGGTGAATCGATTTTTGACCGGATGCTTTGTGGTAATTAATTACATTTTGAATAAAAATTACGAATATGTATTACAGATGATTTGGAAACGTTCTACTTCCTTTCCTAAGAATAGGATATGCAACTTATTTCATACTTAGGTTATGATGCTTGCATAGTTGTAGCATCATTGTATGAGAGAAGTATGGCCAGTACTTCATAATAAGGTTTTAAAAGATGGCCAATTCATCTTATTTACCACATGCTCAAGATTGAGCCCCCCCCCCACTTTTCCTTCTCTTAGGCTTTTCAGGAGTCTAAATAACTCTTTCTGGTCCTACTTCCCGTTTTTTGTACGCTTCTGAGTTAGTTCACTCGCTTCATGCACTTTTTTCTAGCATAGTAAAATAATAATATTATTGAAGAATCCTGAATTTTAATTACACGTAATGAATTTAGATAAGAGTACAACTTCATTTAGCCTTAGCCACCAAAGCCTTTGATAGATAAAAATTATTCGCGTAATTATAAAGCTCCAAAGATACAAAAATAGGCACTTGTCCTTTTGAGCGAAAAATTCTAGATTATAGATATGTAATCTATCCATATCAACGTTTTATCGTTAAATGCAAAAATCCTACAAAATTACATATCTTTTATCGCGAGTTTTTGATCAAAAACTTCAAATTAAAAACGTTCACTCTTCTCCTCACTCCATTTTGACATTTGATCCTGCTATTTCTGCGCAAAATAATAATTATATAATCATCCATCATCACGAGTTTTTCATAAAAAAATACAAGTCAAAAATCAAAAAATTTCTAATTTTTTTTCCAACTTTTTTAGTTATTTAATTTTCTTAGTGTTTTATTGTTTTAATCATTCGATTTTTATTATTTAAAATTTTTTTTTGTTTTTTTCAATTTTTTATTTTTTTCAATTTTCAATTATTCGAACATTTTTATACTTTAATTTTTTGTTTTTTTATTTAATTTTTCTTACTTTTTAATAGTATTTTGTTTTTTTCGAAAATTAGAAATGTTTGAAGTTGACTCATTAAAACAGTGGACTTCGACCTTACATCAGTTTTTTTAATTTGGAATTGAAATATGCCATCTGTTGGCCCGCCCACAGTTGGGCTTGACGCTAAATTGATTCTAAGATTTCAAATCAAAAAATTAGTTGCCTTGGCCCCGGTTGATTTTATGATTTCAAATTGAAATGTTAAAGAAAACTTGACCCTGAATTAGTTTTAATATTTCAAAACGAAATGTTGAGAAAAATTAGTTGAACTTTTTTTCGACACAAGTAACAAGTATTAAATGAAAAAAAGAAGTAAGAAAATTGTTCGAATTTAATTTAAAATATCAAAACTTACATTCCTTCGATGTTTACTCTTTGCATGCAAAGAGTTCCAAGTATTTATTTTTATAATTTTTCTTTTTCAGTAACATTATTTAACATAAGGTGCAAAAGTCATCAATTTTTTCATTTTTCAATTTTCAGTTTTTTGCCTGATTTTCTACGTCATATCTTCAATGAAAACCAGCCTATTGCAGTCTATCGACCAACGGCAGTGTGAGGCGGAGGGGAATATCAACAAAATACGTTTTTGGGTCCTAGAATACCATTAAGACAATTTTCAGCCGTGTCAAATGTTCATTTTTATTTTTTATTTTTCTCCTCCGAACATTAAAATCATTTACGCGGCTCAATACTGACCCAAATCGCTCTGATCAATCGGTTCAGTTTGGCAGCGGATTAGATATATATAAGTGGGGATGACCTTCCGAATTTGGGATAAGTGGAGCGGAGGGGCGAAATAGTAAAAAATGTTCAGTTTTAAACCAATCAATAGACAGTCCAAAGTTGTTTAAAATATCTAAGAATCAGCTTTATAGATCAATTAGGAAGGGAGATATCAGGGTTTTATTTTTTGTTTTTGACCTTGAAAAGGGCCAGTTTGCCCCTATCTTCCCTCCAAATTGAGCTGGGAAGTTGATATTTTGTAATGTAGACTTGATAGAAGCAATAGATGTGCTTGTTGGGGGTCTCCACTCTTCAACTTCATTGCACTCCTTCACAGCTTCAAAAATGTAGTTTTTTGGCAACTTTTTCTTATTTTTTGAGTTTGTCCCTCGCATAACTCCTCATAAAATTAAGCTCTACCCATTCATCCTAGTATCTACCTGTACCCCTATGACTGTTCAAGAAAAAATATCCCAGAACGTTTCTTTTTTTATTCCATGAATGGACAACTCGAATATCCCCTTAATTCATGAAAATCAGGCTCAAAAAGCATCGAAAAACAACGTTGTTTTTTTTCAACTATGCCTAAAAATGGCTAAAAGAGGACCTCTTGAATTCATAAATAAACTTTCCGGATAATCCTTCCTCAGCTCGTAATTCTGTTCCAAATCATCTTCTTTACAAGAAAAAACGTACCACACATCTTCAATGTATTTATTCATTTCGTATCTTATTGCAGAGTTCATTTTTCGTAAGCACCTCCCAAGTATATTCATTTTGGTTTCCAAAAAAAGAAAGATCTACATTGATAACGTTATGCTATAACGGTTCTAATGTTGGCGTGACTATATCATATCCAGTGTTCGGCTATGTGGCCACTCAATGGGGATGGGAAATGGTATTTTACGTATCTGGTTCCATATCAATAATATTCGCGTTAGCTTGCATCATTCTTGTGAAAAATTCTCCTTCAGAAGATAAGCAAATCAGCTACCAAGAGCTGCAGTACATTTTAAATGAAACCGACGACTTGTCAGAAAAAGAGGTGAATAAAATTTACGACACATCATACCACGACTCAAAAAAACTATCGGCAAGTAGGAGAATAGCCCTAATTTCTACATGTTTTATCCTTGTCCTCAGGTTACCAGTGATCGTTACAAATATATACTGTTATCGGCCCCTGTACTGGCACTAGGCTTAGCCAAGTTCACATTTCTTTGGGTGGATACAATTATAGCAGGATGCTTACCACTTTACGTTAGAGGTAAGAATGAAATACAGTTAGCTTTATAGGCACTAGAACTTCAAGATGCTCATCCGGTGACCCGAAAGGTAAGAGGAACCGGTAAATAGTTACTCACGATTTATCCTGTAGAGGCGCTGATCACCAGGTCTTGGCTAGTGTGTAGGACACACGCCTCTATTTGGAGTAGCTCTTTCTCTACATTGAAACTGAAAGTGTTTTATGACTTCCTCAAGCAATCAAAACGCAGAAATTTTACTCCGTGGTTTAGCAAGGTTTAGTGAACAACGCTCCTAACGGATAAATTGCGAACAATTCTGTACCAGAATTTTTCGAATTCCTCTAATTGCAGCAACCTGCAGATAGGCATCTTGAGGTTCTAGTGTCGACAGTCCACTCGTAAAAGAAATCGACATCCAGGTCTATCCACATACTGTTTAATTTTTTTACTTTTCAGATCTAACCGGAGAGAGCACCGATCAAGTAGGACTCATATCTTCAGTTCCATCTGCTGTTGAAATTATAATTTTCCCAGTGGCTGGTACGTTGTTAGATTATTGGAAAAACAACACGAATATAAAATTAACCACGGTAATCCAAGTTAAGCCATAAATTACCAAGCAGAGATCCGTTGATTATTTGCTGACTGGAGTTTTACAGATGCATAAAATCCTCATAAGCTGGTCGTACCTTTCTGCGTGCGTTTTCTTTGTCGCCATCACTCTAAGTACAAGTTTCACGATATCGATGGTATTTTTCGTACTGATTCAAATCACTTTATCTGTCGTACCACCAGTTGTTGAGTAAGTTGATGTAATTATCCGTCAAACGATAAATAGCCGAAGAAGATTATCACCTCACAAATATTGATCTGCGCATGTTACAGACCAATCATAGTCAACATAGCTCCCAACGATTCCAGTATCGTGGCCGGATTATGCAAACTTTTCGGTTCATTCGGCACAATAATTTCCAGAACTTTGACCGGATTTATGACCAATGATAATGTAAGTAGATTGTTGACTTGAACGGCAGGTACCACTCGAAGACAGACCAATTTTTTTCTTCGATGTTCATAGAGCTTACAAGAATGGAACAACTGTTTCCTCTTGGTAGCATTTGTGTTAAGCTGTACTACTATAATATTCGTCAAATTCGGATCCAGCGAAACGCAATCCTGGTCTTCATTGTCGTCGCTCAATAATGCTGATGAAGAACGTGTACATTTGATTAAGAAATAAAATGCACTGTGTGATTTTCGAAATGAACCAACCAACCAGCATAGTTTCACCTTCAATCACACAATCGTTTTTTTCCACACCTATTTAATAATTAAACATGAAAACTTTATAACCCTGTTAATCTAATCAATTTTCACATGCATAACGGATCTTTGATATTCAATTAAAAAATTTCTAGTTGCATACAGGGTGTTCCAGGGATTTCGACTAGTGACTTGGCAACATATACTGATTCTATGTGTGTATGTTTGCCTCGCGCCTGAGCCGTAGGGGCTAATTTACAACGATTCAAAACAATTTGTTTACCTAATTTCGTATAAGTTTTTCAATTGAATGCAGCTCGAGAATCGAAATAGGTGCAGATTTGGAACTTATCCGACGGAAATGAGAATTTCATCTAGATTACCACGGTGCAGATGGTTTTTGTAATGACATAGTACCGGAAGCAAGCAGTTGGTTGTTCTCATGGCACATCAATTAAATTCATGTCATTAAATGAAAGGTTTCGACCAACACTACGATCCTCACCAGCGAACAATCAAAACTAGATGTACTTATTAAATTTTCTTGGAAATATTTGGAGAGCTAGCTCAACATCTGGAAGAAGACTTAAGCCCTCCCATGCCCCCCGTATCCACACCTATGCCTCTATCTATTACCTGGCTAATTATTAAATGAAGCATTTTTTTATTGAATGACACTGTGTACTTTTACCTACTGGTAATTCTATCACTTCTTTGTAATATTTCTTTTGAAAATGGAGTAAGTTCAAGTGCCCAAAAATAAATCGCAATTATATCTACGTAATACTTTTTAAATGGGTAATACATTACGTTTCAAAATAAGTGATCGGTGGCTTTGCTTTTTACTAATTTCAGTTGACTACATGATTCAAACTGAGCTGTGCACCTCGGGGTGAGCACATTTTACCGAGGTAAAAAAAATTCGACGCATATACCAAAAGGTCCCGAAAAATACAAAACGTATTTTTTCTTTTAAAAAAAACTTAAAAGGAAAGAGCATATTCTGATTTGATTTTCGGATAGCATCCATTGAAGTGGTTTTTCTGAATTTTTAAATTCAGAAACTGGATTTAGTAGTCAACGACCAGTTACCAAATTTCTCAAAAAAAATTAAGCTACCAAAAAATGTTTCAAATGGAAGCTGTAGAGCTTTAAACACTGATCTTTTTTCATTTCACAACTTTTTCTCTATATTTCACCGGAGAGGAGTTATTCTTTCTATGAATGAGGTGGTATTTGGCTCTCTTAGGATATATCACCACTCTACAGGAAAAATTTTCGGTTGAAAAAGTACTCATTTTCAATGCTCTATAATCTGCATTCAAAATTTGACGGCAGATTTGATATATGTGAATGGGAATGACCTTGGACCAAAATTCAGTTATGTCCAAATTTGAGAGGAGTGGGTACTGGGAATAAAAATCACAGAAATTGTTCGTTTTTGAGCCAATTGATAAAAAATTTGAAGTTGCAAAACATAACCAAAAATCAGCCACTTAAGTTGACTAGAAAGGGTAAAACAACCATTTTCACATATCTCCCCATTCAAATTGAGCTGATGGGTTGAAAGTGCACATCATGAGACACACACAGATCACTTATTTTGAAGCATACTGTAGACAATACGTACACCTAGGGTTCATTAACAAACGTAATAGTGGAATTTTATCAGCGATTATTACAGCGACGAACTTTAAAAATGATAAATTACTGATAAACAGTTAAGTCTCAATTTCGTCTCATCATTAAATAAACACGAATTTATTCTGTTAAAAGGTCAGAAAACGAGAAACGATAACTTCCTTATTTAAAGAAAGTACATTAAAAAAAATACCTATGAGTTGCACAATTAAATAAAATAACGATATAGAATACACGCGAACAATTAAACGTTACAATGTGATGGTGAAAAAAATTGTGCGTGTCTAAATCTTTCACAAGATGAGAAAAGAAACCGGAGATAACAAACATTCAAGATTGCACGACGACGAAACCAACATAACGTAAATATTTTACCTATCACAAAATATTTGTTATGATATAAATTTTTCTTCAACAAATTTAAGCTTTATTAGCCTGATTTTTTATGTCGTATTGTCAATGAAAACCAGTCTGTTAAAGTCTATCGACATACGACGGTGGTGGTGGGGGGGATATCAAAAAAATCCATTTCGGAGTCTTAGAAGACCATTAAGACCATTTTGGGTCATGTTAGATATTTATTTTTATTTTTAATTTTTTTTCCACCGAGCATAAAAATTAGTTAGTCTGCTCGATACCGACCAAAATCGCTTCAATTCGGTCAATCGGTTCAGTTTGGCGGCGAATTAGATGGGGATAACCTTGGATCAAAATTCAGTTTTACCCCATTTTAGGGGGGGGGGGGGGGGGGGGGAGAGACAAAAAACACAAAATTGTCCCTTTTTTT
>FIZR01003316.1:0-18371 GCA_900060175.1 Ferrisia virgata
AAAATCAGGTGTAGAGAGAACAAAAAAAATGGAGTTTGCGATTATTTGTTGTCTTTTAATATACAATGGAGGTTCTGATGCTTCGTATAGTCGTATAGTAGGCTTACTGTGGGTGTAGTTCGAAAGGCTCCGAGAGCGATTCTGATACTAGTATTGTGAATTGTGTTTAGCTTGTCGAGAACAGAAGAATTTGCAGTGGTGTAATTTTTATATATATATATATATTTTTAGCTGAAATAGAATTTTTTTTCGGACTAAATTTTCTCGCAATTTGCTTACTTATAGTCGTTCGAGAGTGAAAAGAATGAAATGAAATGAAATAAAATGAAAAATATGCGTCTGATAAGAATATCCGTTTTGGCGAAAAAATACACTTTATCAGTGTGGGATAAATGTAAATCACGCGTCAAAATAACTTATTTACTATTTAGATTATGTTATGGTGTATGTGTGTGTGTGTGTGTTGTAATGTGTATAGGTTACTTATAACTAAATATCAGTGGGCGAAACTATGGATTGCCAGTTTCGATAGAATATTTCAGGTATTTTTTTTTTTTTTTTTTTACTCCGCTCGAACGTTTTTTCTTCTTGCGTTCTTCGGCTCGTATTTGTTGTGTATGTGTGTTATGTATACAAATATTCCTTTATTTTTCTCTCTCCCTACTCAATGCCCAGTCTGCGTTTGTTATACGATGTTCTCTCCCGTTTTGGTTGTTTAATTTACGATTTGAATATTTTCAAGATAAACGAGCTAAACGAATGGTTCTCGCGCGATTCGCACCGCGTGCTGTAAGTACGCGTACCTCTCTGAGTAATATATACTTAACGAAGTCGCATGATTTATGAGGTCGATTGTTGTTTAAGGACGCGAAATGGTTTGTGTGTAAGAGATGCGATGTGCGAAGGTATGACGATGGCGTGGCCTGGCGCCCGGTACCGTGGTGTGTAAATATTGTGTTTGTAGATTAGCGTTGGGGAGGGGAAGGGGGGATTTAGGCAAGGGGTGAAGTTGATTTGAACGATAAGAATTTGATTTTATGGTACGCGATTTAGACGAGAGGAAGGATGTGAGTTACTACTATTGGTGTAGGAGAGCATAAATTTTGTACGATACGATGAGTGAAGAATGAGGAGTTTCAATTTTAGTTTTTTTTTTTCGAAAGTCGAAAAAAGTAGTAAAAAAAAAGTTGGATAATGACATCAAATAAATATGGTAAAAATTTGGGGTCTATAACTTGACCTTGAGCCCCCCTTCTATTTATTTAAAATTATAAAATTTACTGGAGGATGGTTTTTTTTTTCCTGGTATTAGCGTGGCATGATAAACCACATGAGACCAGAAAAAAGTTTTACCGATTTCTTTTGCTTTTAAAGGTTCCAAAATTATGTTCAAAAACAGAAAAATATATCTATTTTGAATTTTTTTATGGTAAAAATCACCCCAAAAAAATGGTTTCATTTTGTATTATTTGGTCAGAAATGATGAAAACAAGTATAATTTTTTTTTTAGAAAAAATTCAAAATAAGTGATTTTTCAGTAGAGGGAAAGAGGGGGAGGGGTCAAAAGGTCAAGTTAGGGATCTCAAATTTTTACCATGTTCATTTAACGTTTTTTCGCGACTTTTTTCCAAAAAAAAATGGTTTCATTTTTTATTATTTGGTCAGAAATGATGAGAACGTATATAATTTGTTTTTTTTTTAGAAAAAATTCAAAATAAATGATTTTTCAGTAAAGGGGAGAGAGGGGGTTAAAAGGTCAAGTTAGGGATCTCAAATTTTTACCATGTTTATTTAACGTTTTTTCGCGACTTTTTTCCAAAAAAAAAAAAAAAAATGGTTTCATTTTTTATTATTTGGTCAGAAATGATGAGAACATGTATAATTTTTTTTTTTTTTAGAAAAAATTCAAAATAAATGATTTTTTAGTGGAGGGGGGGGGGTTAAAAGATCAAGTTAGGGATCTCAAATTTTTACCATGTTTAACTTTTTTTCGCGTTTTTTTTTGTTTACTAACCATTCAAGTTTCGAAAAAAAATCAAAACGCCCTGATTGAAAAATCTTTAAAAATTGATAATTTTTGTTTTCAATTTCTTGATGCACAATTTACGACATTTTTAAGCATTAAATTTGGTGTAAAAAAATTTCATTCATTTTGCCCTACTTTTGCTACAGATCTAGTGATTCCATTTTTTAATTTTTTACTCGCCAATTTTCCGATTTTTTGACTGAAATTTTGCTTCAATTTGACCTCGTAAACTTTCAATTGAATAGTTAAAAATTCTTAAAAAGCACATCAATGAGACATACTGAGCCTGTATTCCGGATTTCATTAAACCTCTTGAATGGGTGGAGAGGAAGATAGGTGTCTGACAAACAGCAAAAATTGTCCAAACAATCTATTCTCACGTGAACACAGGTTGCAATGACAAATCCTCCCCTCCCTCCCATCCCTAGCTTAATGGAAAATGAGGCACTAGTTGAGATTCAGAGTTGTTTCTAAGTCAAAAAAAGGCACCCACACTATTAGTTCAAGAATAAAGAATTTTTACAACTTTCATCGCTCTGAGGGCAAAGTGAAAAAAAATCAACTCCTTTGATTTGAACAATTTTTGAATAAATATTGAATTATTTTGTAGTTGGAGTTGAAACGCTTCCTAAATATTATAGTTGTTTTTTCATTTCTGGCTGGTTTTTGGAGGATTCTATGGCTTCACGAGGTCGAGTTGTTTTCGAAGAAAGAATGATTCTTAAACCCCCCCCCCCCTCCCCATTATCATCACTTTTCTTATATATTGAGGTGCCGAATTTAGCTGTATTGTTTACTTTTTTATTTGGTTTTCTGAAATTAAAAATCACATTTCTTTGTTTTACTCGGAAACAACGCGTTCTAGAAAAAATTTACATAAATACAAAGTTGTAGAGAATAAAATTTTCAATCTACGATGTGTATTGAAATGTTTTCCAAGGTCAGCGGTTCGCAATGTAATTGAAATTTTTGCGTTGTTAAGCTTGTAATGAAAAGAATTGAAAATTCCAATTATAAGTATCGCGAAATTTTCATCAATTCCGAGGTACGAAAATTTAGCTCGTATCAAAAACAGTTGACTGTTGAAAAAAGTGGAAATTAGTTATTTTCTTAATTTTGCTTTTCTAAATATTCTAAATGTCTCTCGAGCATTTTCTCATTTCTTGTTTATGATTTGTAATTTTCTATCCTCGACTGGAGGCATTCTGGAAAATGCTGATTTCATAAATTCTATACTATCCTATCGGAAGTTTATTGCTTGTAATTTTCCATTATCGTTTAACCTCACCTTCAATGAAAATCCTACACGGCTCGAGAATTTTGATGACACAGTGTGAATTATTTTTCAAATTCTTCAATGTGCATTGATGATTACATCTGTGCTGATCTATCAATAAACTTTCCATGCTGGGAAAGACGTAGTATTATGTCGACGACTGAAGTAAGATAAATGTGATGACTAAGCTCAAAGCAATTATCATCATACAATTTTATAGAACTACCTGTGTACATTGATGCAAAAAATGTGATCATATGGAACACGCGTCGCTTCGCGATGCTTTTTTCATAATCAGCATTGCTGGTAGAAAAGGTTCAATGTGCCTAGAAAATTGAAACCCACGAAAGGCACATCAAAGGTCCTTACAGACGTGACATACCTAATTTTAATTTCCTAGCCCAATTTGAAGGAAAGTTATGTGAAGAACAAAATGAAAAAAAAAAATAGGAAAAACCGACGAAAAAACCACATATTTGGGGTTGTGAGGGGGTGTAATGGGGCTGAAAAGTCGAGATTGCCGAAAGTCACATCTAGGGTCCTTATTAAATGTACATGCCAAATTTCAGCTTCCTAGCTCTAATTAAAGGAGAGTTATGCGTGGAACAAACTCAACAAATGAGGAAAAACTGACCAAAAAACCACGTTTCTGGGGCTGTGAGGGGGTGCAATGGAGCTGAAAAGTCGGGACCGCTCAAAAGACAAAGGTAGGATCCCTACTAAAAGTACATACCAAATTTCAACTTCCTAGCTCATTTTGGTGGGGTGATAGGGGAAGAACAGCTCTTTTTCAAGCTCAAAAAGTGGAAAACCCTCCGTATCTCCCCTCCTAATTGACCCAGGAAGTTGATTTTTGGATATGTTATATAACTTTGGATTCTCTATCGATTGACTCAAAAAATGGGCAGTTTTTGCGTTTTTGACCCCTCAGAACCTCCGTCCTAAAAATGGGACAAAACTTAATTTTTACCCAAGATCATCCTTAATCAGATATATCTAATCTGCCGCCGAACTAATCAGATTAATCGAATTAGAGGGATTTTGGTCAGTATTGAGCAGAGTAAATGATTTTAATGTTCTGGCGAAGAAAAATGAATAAAAGAATTAAAATAAATATCCGAAATGGCCAAAAATTATCTTAAGAGCCTTCTAGGATTCCAAAACTGATTTTGTTGGTATTATTACCCCCCTCCCCCTTCCCTCAACCACCGTTGGTCGATATACTGTAATAGCCTGATCCAAAAAAAAAGAGATGCTACAATGAACTGTTCAGCTATTGCAGAGGGAAAGAAACGAAAAAATTCACTCATTTTAGGGGTGGTTTGGCTGTAAAAAATCAACCTATTTTTGTAAAGGTTCAATGTAGTGAATTTCAGTAGGACCCTCCTCCTCCCCACACACAAGTTGAGATTGAAGATCCGAGAAACATCTTAAATTCATTTTTTAGGAGTTTCACAGAGATGGTTATGATAGGAGAGGTGGAAAGCTGAAATCAAACATGGACATGTTGAAAATCATTCGTCAAATGTTTAATTATTTAATCAAACTACATTTCAAGTTTCAGCTTTTTAGATCAATTATGGGTACGGTACCTTGAAATATGGCCAAAAATTGTATTTTTATTTAGATGTGCCGAATTGAATTGAATTGAATGTAGAACCAGTATTTCAGTATACTCAAAGAGTTTAAAATTGAAGAGTGTTTTAGCACACTAATTCGGACGTGACATAGCTAATTTTAACTTCCTAACCCAATTTGGAGGATAGTTATGCGAGGAACAAACTCTAAAAATTAGGGAAAAAACGCCCAAAAACCCACATATTTGGGGTATGAAAGGGTGCAATGTGGCTGAAAAGTCGAGCTCTGTAAAAGGCATAGCTAATTTCAAGTTCCCGACTCAATTAGGAAGGGAGTTATGCGAGTAACGAACTTAAAAAGTGAGAAAAAACGACCAAAAAACCACATATTTAGGGCTACGAAGGGGTGAAATGGGACTGAGAAGTCGAAATCCCCAAAAATCACATTTTGACCCACAACTTACCAAATTTCAACTTTTTAGCTCAATTTGGTGGGGAGATGGGGGAGGAACAGCCGTTTTTCTGGGACAAAAAAAAAAGGAAACTCCCATATTTGCCCACCTGCTTGACTTAGGTGGTTGATTTTTGGATGTATTATACAGCTTTTGGTTTTTTCTTAATTGGTCCAAAAAGGAGCAATTTTCCCTCAGCACCTTTTCCCCTCAAAATAGGCCTGCCATACCGAGTCTATTGACCAAATTTGAGCGATTTTGTTGGGTATCGAGCGAAGTACCGAAACGGATTTTGTTGATATCTCTCCCCCTCCCCCTCCCCCTACTTCGTTGATCGATAGACTATAATAGACTGGTTTTCATTGACAAAATGATACAGAAAATCAGGCTAAAAATCAACTTTTGGATATGCTAAAGTGGTCTAGGTGTGTATTTATATGTGAAATTCGAATCGTCGTACAGTGTTCGTGTGATTAAAAACAAAAGGTACGTAACCTATTTTTTTTTTTTTTTTTTTTTTTTTTTTTTTGCGGTAATGGAAGCATACTCGAATTTTGTATAGAATCGACGCATTATACTTACTTATGTCTAACGCCTGTAGAATTATGGATATTGTAAATACTCGTGTACTAAAATAGATAAATGGTTATAAATTTTCCACAATCCCATGCGTTAGTGTTCTGATGTATTATCTAATTTCAATTGTGTATATACATTAGATACATGTGAAAAAAATTATACGAAAAAATAACCAGACAGAAGAGGAAAGAGAGAGGACTCACGCATACATTATATCATATAGATCTATCGTCTCGTATATATTGAATTTCGTTCATTCTTTTTAGTATTAAATTAAGCGCGAATCTCGTTTAGGTATAGTGGTCGCCGTCTTCGTCTTCGTATCGGTCGTCGTCGACTGTAGGACTATATTTCGAAATACTCGTACGTCTGTACCATATACTTATGGCTAAGGTACCCATATAGGCTACATAGCGTTTATCTACATTCTACATTTATCCATAGCATACTCATATATGGCGAAATGGCCACCTGCGAGTTGCCCGAAGCTGCTGTCATTTTTACAGATACACTATTTTTTTTTTTTTCATTCTCGATAGGTTAATGCAGCCGAGAAGCACTCGTATTATTCGCAAATGTAAGTAATATACTCTGGGATGGTTGGCCGGCCGGCCGACCGTACGGTGATGACCATTTATCTAAATGTAGGTACTGGGTAGGTAGGTATCAATATCAAACAAACAAACCAACGATTGAATGAATGAACGAATAAATGAATTAAACAGAGAGAGAGAGAGAGAAAAGAGAGAAGCAAAAAGATGTTTTATGGATTTACTTGACGTTCGAGTAAATTTTACGATTTGCGATTCGAGCAGCTTGTTGTTGTTGGGTCGATAACGAGGCCCATAATCGACGCCCTTGAAATTGGCCAGAAACTGTGCTGTGTACGTTGTTTTTTACGAGATGAGGTTGTTTTGTTCATGGTGGTATATGAGGACACGTATGTGGATGTGAAGAATTTGCAGGGCATGAGGCGTAGGCGTTTAATGGTATACCCTATTTGTGTCAACTACGATCCGCATTTATGCTGAGATAAGCGCCAAGTTTCGTAGAAACTGCTGAGTTTTATGTTTTGCTTCATTGTGCGGCTCGATTATACGTACATATACGTGTATGTATACCTAGGTTGCTGGTAATTATCGATATGATTCTTGGAATTATTGACGGCTGAATCTCATTTCCGTTCTTTAATACGTCGCGTCGACGAAAGATCAATGTTGTTGCATTATTGCATTATTATGAGTTGTTATTATACATTACGAACGATGTATAGGAGGGCATTTTACTTGTAATATGTATGTATAAATAAAGTATGTATATGTACGTATGCAGGCGATTATTTTTCAATCATCTATATTTTAAACTGACCCACGCAATAGTGGTTACGGTGTGTGCGTGGTTTGGTTAGTCGTGTTGTGTGTGTGTGTTTTTTTTTAAATCCTATTTTTATTTAATTTATTATTATTATTATTTTTTTTTTACGCTTACGTATATTTTTGTATGTACGTGTGTATTATTACGCTGTGCACCAACTTGACGTGTCGAATATAATACGTATAAATTTATAATATATAAGTTATAAGCTGGCTGCTTATCGTTTGCCTATATTGCTGCTGCTCGTTCGGTCGAGAACAAAATAGTAAAAGTTTATTAGTCGAGAGACATTTTACGATAAAATCGTTGTCAAGTGAAATGAATTAAATTTGTTATTGCTCGTCCTTGAATAAGTCTATTGAGAGCTTTTACTCTCGTATAGTACCACGATTCGCCTTCTCGTCTCTGCACTTCTCTCTTCTCGACCTCTTATGTGTACAATGTACATGTATAGTACATATAAGTGCACCTCCTCTGTAAGTATGTATACTTTTCGTATACATTGTACACGTATTAGAGAACTTGTATCGTTAAATGCTTGGTAATTACTTTAATTGCTACAGCGAACGAACGATTGGTACAGAGACACAGACGCTGGTACGGACTCGTTCGAGTTGTTTCTTTCTTTTTCCTTTTTTTTTTTTTTTTTTTACATTTATATTTTTTCAATTCGGGTACCTTATAGACAATGACTTAACGATTTTCTGGTACACGGTCGGTTAAATAAATTATACTGCCGCGCGATGCATGGCGATTATACGAAGGCGATGATTAAATTACGATGACGAGGTCTTCGCTGGTTTTTAAATGGTATATATACGCTTATGAGGGATAAGATCGTAGGTACGGTGTAGAGATGTTATTTCGATTTGCCCGAAGTATTTACAAGTTTTTGGCAGCGGATTGATTGGCATAGTCAAAGAGGAAAAGGTCAGTTTGGCAATAATTTTCAGAATTAGAATTACGAGTACGATGGGTATTCTTATCTTGTATACACACGTTGCCCAAATGATCAAGTGACCAAAGCCTATGAAAGTCAAATTTCTACAGTATATGCTAACTATCGAATCCCCCCCCCCCCCCCGGCGGGGTCTTTTTCTCATCGGATTTTCATGTGGGATTACCACCGTTCTCACCCGAAGCAGATGACGAATATTGTAGGTAACTGGAGAAGAATAATGAATTTCGATACTTTATTTCGAGATTTTTCAAAAATAGGAATTGATTAATTGGTCATAAATTATCGGTCTAATTTCCATAAAACGCTCGTCGAATTTTTTGCCCAATCGTTAAACGTCTAAATTTGGCGTATTTTATGTAACTCGAGTTTCATAGCGTACTTGAAATGTTATCCTTGGTTTTGATTTGATTATATAACTTGATTATAAAGATTTGACAATATGGTAAAAAAGATGAACCTTCGTTTTGTTTGCTCAGTTGGAATAATGTACGAGGTGTTTGTTTTTTTTTTTCATGGTTTGGATTTTTTTCTAGCCAGGTTTCTTCGCTTTTTCGTTGCAGCTTTCTTGGATTTCTTTTCGAAAATTTCTATCGTATTAACGGATTGTACTCTGTTTCTGAAGAGAATGCCATATTTTGGAAGAAGTGTCGCAATAGAGACCTGTAAAGGGGGTGCTTTTTTTTGGTTCCCAGATTTTATTAGACATTTCAAAATTGCTCATCAGAGACGCGACTTGGTAAGGATAGGGAGAAAGATTGACTCACTTTTCTCTCGAGCGTCTGGAAAGTTGACCACTTGGATGTTTTTTGACCTTCATCATTTCACTAACTAATTCATGAAAATATTAAAATGATGATCAGAATCGAAAAGAAAGTTTTTTTTTCAATTTTCACCCTACCTTCACTCTGGCATCCATAGGTTTACCATTACACAAATTGCCCTCTCCCCCCGCCTCTCAAACAAACAGAACTTGAGTTCATTATTTTGTAATTCTACTTGGAATTTATATAGCTTCCCTCCTCCGCTCCCCTCTCCTCCCCCCTCTCATGAAAGCTTCTGAGCTGCGTGTCTGATAGATATCAAAAAAACATTTTAGAAGACTTTGGCTGGTATTTTTATAGTCGTTTTTGACCACTTACTTAAAGCTACTTTTTTGACCCGATTCCCTCGCACTTCAAGCTGACCTTGAAATTTGCAAAAATATGAAAAATGTGCGTACAAAAGAGTCGGATTGGTGGGAATCGATTTATACTATGCTCTGTTTCAATCATTTTTATGGTATTTGGAGGGGAAGGGGAAGGTCACTAAGGGGACACAACCAAAAAATAAGTGAATTTTCAAGTTCAGCGACCTTGAATTAGCAACAATCGATATGTCGGTTCATTTTTTTTCAATTTTTTTGATTTTTCACCATATTGAGGGGACAAGAGGGAGCTTTAAAGGGGGGTCGGATCAGAAATATAAGCCAATAATCAAACTCAGCGTCTTCCAATCAGTAAAAATCAATATGTCACTTGACTTTTTCCATTTTTTTGAATTTTGACCAAAATTGAGAACCTTTGTGCCCCCCCCCCCTTCCGCACCGCTGTTGAAATCCAATCATTTGTTTGAAATAAGCCTAAAAAGGTCTGTTCGTGGTAATTTTTTCAAATTTTTAAATGGTAGCTCTCAACCTTTACTATCTTTACGGTCATTGTGAAAAGTTGAGCTTTCATATCAAAAGGTTAACTTTGAGCTTTCAAAATTTTGAGTAATGATTTTGAACCTCCTTCAGATTATCTACAAAACTGCGCAAACAGATTCATCATAAATATTACCAATCTTGAAATATGAACCACCAGAGTTGAGCTGTTTGACAAAAAATCGCAATTGTTCGAAAATTATTGGCCTGACCCCCCCCCCCCCCCTCTTACGAAGTATCGAGGCTAAAATTACGATAATTTTTTTCTCTACATCACCGAGATAAAATTTTTGAGCAAAATCGAAGGACCCGAGTTAGTTTTTGGTGGTTTTGACATAGACAAATGTTGCAGTAATTTTTGTAAATTATTCTTGAATTTTTTTCCATGTAAATCAGATAACCTTTCCTTGAATTCGTATTTTAAAAATATGAGTTTTTTATTCAGTCATTGAGGAAAATTGCAGTGGAGCTCACTATTGGATGGAGTAATACGAGTATTTATTTAAGGTCCATGAATATCTCTGTCCTGGACTTCTAGCCTAATTTTTTTGTCATATTGTCAAAGAAAATTACCCAAATACAGCTTATTACTCTACGGTGTATTGGTGATGAGAGGAGGGGTAAGGAAGGAAGTGAATACCTACGAAATTCGTATTGGAGTCTTGAAATAACAATGAGACCGTTTTTGAGTATTTCGGATAATTATTTCTCTCATTTTTTCCATTTCAAGATTGAAATCATTCACTCCCCTCGACGCCCAATAAAATCGCTCATTTGACATGTTTTGGCCAGTTTTGTTAGATTGACGACTGGTTGGATATATTTGATTTGTGATGGTCTGACCTCAAAATTCAGATTCGTCTGGATAGGGAGGGGAGGCCAAATAGGAAAACACTGAAAAAAACGTTCGTTTTTGAACGTAGTGATAGAGGGTGAATAGTTATATTGGATATTCGAAAATTAGCTCGCCGCTTCTTTCAGTACAGGTGATATGGAGAGTTCCCTCTAAAAAGTCGGTTCCTCCTCCCCCCCTCCGATCCCCATTCAGCTAATAGCATGAATTTTGATATGTAGATAATGATTTTTTTAGCATTTTCATAGCTACTTATAATACTGGAAAAGTGGATTTTTGGACAGTTTCTCGAATTCATGTGCGACTATTTGCCCTTCTAATTAACCTAGAGAGTTGAAATTTGGCATGCAGGTTTAGAAGCCCTGGGGAGGGGGAGGGGAGTTGTACATAGATGTAGGCTGTGGAAGTTTTAGACTTTTCAGCTTCTTCGTCACATGATTGAAGCGTCAAAGAGGTGGATGGTGAATTGTTGAGCAATTTTTGATGTTTTTCAAATTTGCCCAGCATTTCTGTGCACTCCAAATTGAGCTAGAAAGTTGAAATTTGACCTGTCAGCTTGGTAGGTGTCCTAAGGCTGAAAATCTTTTTTTTTTCATTTACACAAAAGTAAATAATTTATACCTGAAGATTGATTCGATCATATTGGTACCAACCTTATACTAATGTAACCCAAGTACACGAATGGCTGCATGTAATTTGTTCTCGTCTCCGTCCTTTCTTCCTGTAAAATCCTATTTCCTTTCGATTCGAATAAATGCTTCGAAAAATGAAGACGACGAATAATTATACGTACCAAACGAAGATAATACCAGTACAAATAGGTAAATTCGACTCTATCCTGTTTACCGAAATAAACACGCCTGGCAGACTATATCTGCGGGATCAGGTGGAAGAAATGATACGTGTGACTGGGTTCGTATTACGATACAAGAACGTGTCCTTTTTAGCTAGGATATCAGACATCATTCAGTGGTACAATAGGTACGAGTGGTTGGTTAACTCGGGCTAGCTTCTTTTTACATTTAAAACTCGCTTTCAAAACCAGGATGACTTTATTCGAATGCGTTTTTTTTTTTTTTTGTTTCCATTTCGATGACTCCGACTGTTATACTCCGCTCGTATATTTCTGTACGATTTTGATAACGGAAAATATTCACGGGTATGATGAGGGTCAGCATTTCCGTCTTTGGACGACACGACCAAGCGACGACGATAGCTAAAAATAGAGAGAAAGATATGATGAAAAAAAAAAAAAAAAAAAAAAAAATTGAGTCGCGCATATCGTAATGAGTTCGATAATGTTTGTAGGAGGTGAGTGTCGATGCGTACTTCTAACTTACGTACACAGAGTAGTACATTTGTTGCGCTGAAGAGTCCTAAGGTTTCTTCGTGAATATGGTAAAATATTAAATGGTTAAGTGGGTGTATAAATGAACAATGCTGGCGGTAATAACCCCTCGTGTCCCATTACAATTATTCATCGTGTTATCTGTGGGTCTATGTCAAGGAGATCGTTGTATTAACCTATAAAATATTCAAGGTTAACCGGTACGGTATTTCGAATCGTCGTTAAGTAAATAAAACACTTTTCACGACGACGACGACGACGACTACTACGACGACTGTGTCGGCGATGGTTGCAGTATGACGATGGTGAAGGTGGAGGTGGAGGTGATGTGTATGTAGTGTACGATTATACCTACCATTGGTACCATGTATGTGTAATGTGCTCTCGTCTTTGTGTAGTGTGTGTGTGTGTACGTACCGTAGACGTACAGTAGGTTCTTCCTTTACACCTGATACACTGATACCAAAGCAACTATCTGACGCGAGATAGATAGATAGATGGAGAGAGAGAGAGAGAGAGAGAGAGAGAGAGAGAGAAAGATCCGATGCCGGTATCTGTCTGCGGATACGCGAGGCGAAGCACATTCGCTGGATGGCATGGTTGATGGTATCACAGGGTGAGGGGCGAGTGGGTAATTGACGGATGGGACACGTTGTCTTGGAATGAAATTGTTATTGTGTGTGTGTATATAAACCTAAACACACCTTCAAGTTTCAAGTTTTGGTAGGTTAGTTTTTTCCATAATTCAGCTGGTGGTCGTTAATGGTGGAAGGTTGTGGTTTCGCGTTTTAGATAGGTTTGTTGTATTTTTTTTAAAATTTCATTTACAGAAATTGGAATAATTACGTACGTATAAGTACTTACCTACCTACAACAACTGTTGGTAGGTATATAAATTTCACGTACCGTTACTCGAGTATTAGAGCTTTTTATCGCTGGACAGCCTGATACGTGTTGTTGTTGTTGTTGTACACTACGTTAGGTAATTTCAAGAATGTATTTTTTAACGTCAAGTCTTTCGGGTGCGTAATATCAAACAAAGTACCTACCTAAGGTACTTATATAAATTATGGCGTAAGTTGTGACCGCATATATACGTACAAAGAAATGTTCGCGGAAATATACCAACTAAGTAATAAAAATGACAATTTATGACCAAAGATAGATGAACGATTTACAATATAAAGCCAAAATTGATACCCAGAGTACGATTTTCTTCTTTCTTTTCGTTTCAAAGTACTTGAAGGCTGATAGCTTATAACGGTCAGTTTTCAGGTGTGTGTGTGTGTTTTTTTTTCTTTTGTTTTACAGTCAACTATCACACCGCAGCATATTGTATCGCCTTCGAGTGAAATTTGTCTTTAACGACCTTCAAAACGTATTTGGTTCGCTTATCATGTAGACGCTAGTTTATAAATATACCATTATACGGTTGGCAGAAGTGGGAAGAGGGTGCATTTAGAATATGTATACTCAATCGTTGTTATCTCCGGAAGTTGTAGAGTGGCTATAAAATTGAAAAATTTCAATTCGTGTGTCTGCAGCGCACGTAGAATATAGCGATTTCTTTCCCCCTCCCCATCCTCGCGCGATCCTCTCACCAATGAGTTTCGAGTGTGTTCTTGAAAAGGAATTAAGGAAAAGATACACTCGACCGTGTGTTTTAATTTTGGTCTATTCGATTTTTTTGAAGCAGATACGTGATAGGGTGGATCCCATTTTTGCAAATTTTGGAAAATTGACAACGAGTAGGGATCAATAGTTGCCTAATGACCGTAAACTAATGTGGTAAAAATTTCAGCCCTCGAAGTTGAAATTTACCCTTTGCAGCAAAAGCTCAAAGATGGAAAGAATTCTAAAAAATTTCAAAAATACTCGGTAATTTACGGGTAATTTGTTGGTAATTTAATGGTAATTTGTTGGTAATTTACTGGTAATTATTCGGTAATATACTGGTAATTACTCGATAATTCACTGATAATTACTCGGGTAATTTTTCATCTTTACTCTCTTTTTAAGGTTGTGGTAAGGCAAAAAAATTTTGTTTTTCATACTTTTTGAAATTTTTTAAAATGATTCTAATAAAATTCGATTTTGAAACAATTTCAATCGAAATACATCTAGTACACCACCCCCCCCCCCCACCCATTGGATTAAAGCCAATCATTTGTCACTTTTACTGTTACTGTTACTTTTTTTTTCTTTTTTTCTTTTTTGAGGGAGAAAAATTGCAGGTTTTTAATTGAAATATTTTCAAAATTGAATTTTTCTCAAATTATCTTGAAATGTTTCGAAACAAGTGAAAAATAACGTTTTTCTGACATCCCTGAAAAAGAGGATCGAATTATAATTTTTGATTATTTTGAATAAAAATGACTATATTGAATCAATTTTTAATAAAATTTTTTAAAAATATTTTTTTAATAGTTTTTGAAAAATTTTTGTAATTTTTTCTAGCTTTGAGCTTTTGCTGGAAAGGGTAAAAATTTGAATGCAAATTGCAAAGTACTTATGTATCGTGAACTGAGATTAATTCAGGTTTGGTTTTGGGAGACTAAGAAAAGCCACACACAATTGAGGCTGTCTCTCGAGCGATTTTTGGCCTCCTGTGTTGTAAAATGTTGCTGGTAATTTGATCGTTTTTAGCTTATAAGGAATTTACCATGAATATTCTGGTTTTTTTTTTGAAAATTTTTGCAAATTTTATTTTTCTTTGCTTTTAAACTTTTCAGTTAGATTGATTCGTGATAGTAGCTAAAATATGTGTTAAATAATTGGATGTTAATTATTCGAGGTATTCGCAATATTCATCTTACCACTAAAGGGGGGGGGGTGGAGTATGAAAAATATATTTTAGGACAAGTTTTTGTATTGATTTTTTTTCTTTGTAATTTTCAACAGATTTTTTCAAACTTAATACGAAAGTAGAGATACGGAGAGGGAGGGGAAAGTTGGGGGATAATTCAATTGGTTACCTCGAAAATGATTAAAATGGATCAAATTTGAGAAATAGGCTTAAATTGGCGGTGAATTTGATATTCTGAAGTGGGGTTGATCTAGGATCGAAGTTCAGGTAGACCAAATTTTAGGGGAGGGGTGCTGAGAAGCTAAAATCGCGAAAGTTGTTCCTATTTGAGCCAGTCGTTCGGGCATTCTAAATTCTAGGTCAATTATGAGGAGAGATATGAGGGTTTTCCATTATTCGATCCTGAAAAAGGGCTGTTGCTGCCCTATCTCCTCTCCAAATTAAGTTGGGCAGGTAAAATTTGGTATATGAATTTAGTGTATGGGTTCTGTATGTGCCTTTTGCTGGTTCAAATTCGGCCAATACAATTGGATTGGCACCGGATTAGATATTGTAAGTGGAGGTGAACTTCGGTGTAAATTCAGGCATGTTTAAAATTTGCAAACAAAGTACTGAGAGGGAAAAAATATCAAAAATTGTACGTTTTAATACCAAAATCGTGTAATATTTCTAAAATTCAAGCTTCCGTATCAATTAAATGAGGAAATATGGACGTTTTAATGCTATGTGACCTTTTTTTGTCGCATACCCTTCCTTTCTGTTTTTCTGAAATCTGAGCTAAGGGGCTGAATTTTTGCATGTACTTGAAGATTTAATAAAGATCGTAGATGAGTCTTTTTGGGCGTTGTGCTTTTTAACTACTTCTTATCCTTTGTACAGTTCAGTTTTTGACATTTTTCGAATTGGGTGTTGCAATTTGGTGTACAGATTTAATAGAAGTACTAGAAGTGATTTTTGGCCATTTCACCTCTTACAACTTCAAAAATGAGGGATTTTCGTCTGTTTCACCTTTCCTTGATATTCTATTTAAGGGAAGGTCGGGAAAGGGTGTGACTGATCACCGCAAAATGATCAGCTACTCTTGTCGCGTTTGGTGCTGCAAATCTTTTTTAAATAAATTTTCAAATTTCATGTAAGTAAATAATTTTTTTGTATTTATGAAACATTGTATGATCTGATATGCAGCTCGTGCTGGATTATTGCCCAGCACGCAAATAATCCTTGCAAAGATCACGTTTTTTTTCTACCTATCTTTTTCGATTTTTTTTTTTTTTTTTTTTGGTGAACAAAACGTGCGCGATTTATCAAGCACATTCGTGCGTAGACTGTTTAATCTTAGAACGTAAATGTGTTAGTGTGCGAGTGTATGTATGAGGCGTTTTTCGCATTATTATTTCATTTATTTTATTTTATTTCATTTCGGTGGTACATTTTGATCGCAAGTCTAGGTACCTCGTACGTACGCGATTTTAATTGATAAATCGTGACTTGTACAATGCGATTCGAAGAGCGACGAGTTTTGTACAATTTTCTTGTGGTATATATCTTTTTAATTTACCGTGTAAAGTACCATAAGTATACACAGTTTTCGAATGATAACGATTGTTTTGTTTTTTTTTTTTTCTTTCGCCGTCTGGCTTTCGGGTGTGCATTATGGTATTGGAAGGAAGAACATTTTTAGAGGTTTATAACTAAGTATAGTAGTGTCCTTTCGTGACCGAATTCTAAGATAATCTAGCGTATACAGATATAAAAAATAAAAAAAATGCCTGAGCTAACGTTCGTATATAGGCGAGATTTTTCAACCGTAATTGCAATACGAATACGAGTTTTATGTGTGTTTCGTTTACTGCGATTGTGCTAAACACCTAAGCTAATATTTGCTCGTTGTTTCTTTGTTTCTTTTTTTATTTTTTTTATCCCTCTATCGAATGGTATATGTGTTTATGTGATGGTTGTTGCAACTACTTGAAAGTATAAATGCGACGGTGACGTCTCGGTTGTCGTCGTCGTCGGCGTCGTCGTCGGTACTCTTGTGTGATGGCGAAAGAAAAAATATCTAATTGATTTTTTCAATTACTTAACCGATTGGCGTATGTTCGCGAATACATATTAGTAAAGAAAAAAAAATTGTTGGTGAGCGGTTTCGGACGGATGAGAGGGTAAGTAGATGGAATACGGAATGTACGGGGAATGTTGAGTAGCTCGTGTGGCATGGTTTGGTCTTTTGGACAAGCGATGATGCTCAGCATGATGCGAGACAGGGCATGGACAGTTTCCAGAGATGAAAATTTCGCTTTGGTCGTGGATACGATGCGACGTAGGTGTAATTTTTCATCGACGTCCTCGTCTGTGGTCGTGGTCGTCGTATAATTTTTTAATTGCGATGACCAATCTAACTTACTCTCTTATATATACTTAAGTATGTACGTATTTTGTAGTCAATAACCCCCAGGAGGTTGATTATTGGATATGTTATGCAACCTTTGATTCTCTTATCAATGGGCTTAAAATGAGGTTATTTTTGCGTTTTTGACCTCTCAGCAACCCCTCCGCTAAATTGGGGCATAACTGAATTTTGATCCAAATTTAACCCCTCCGTCACCAAACTGAACCCATTGACCAAATTGGAGCGATTTCGATCGGTATCGAGCGGAGTAAATGATTTTAATATGGGAGGAGGAGGGGGGGGGGGTAAATATGTAGAATAAAAATAAATATCTGACATGGGTAAAAATCATGTTAATGGTCTTGTAGGACCCCAAAACGAATTTTGTTGATATCCCTTCCCCTCATCTGTCGTTGGTCAATAGACTGTAATAGCCTGGTTTTCCATTAACAATATGACATTGAAAATCAGGTTAATTAGAAATCCCGTTCTTTGGCTATCCATTTCAAGTTGAAAAAAAATGAAAAAATTTAACTGCGCTTGAATTGTTGAAAATAAGAAAACAAGGACAGTTTCCAATGCAATTTCTACAGAGTGATTTATTTTATAAAAAAAAAAAAAAAACAAAACAAAACAAAAAACAAAAGATTCTGATTTCTTGTGCAAAAATTAAAAATTTTATAATCATTGAAAAATTAAGGCACTAATAAATAAATAAATGAATAAAAACAAAATTTAAAAATTATTTTTTAAAAAAATTTAATCATAAAAAAAATTCTTAGCTTTGGAATTTGAAATGTTTTAATTTATTACAAAGGGTGAACGCGAACGAAACTGAATCACTTAAATGACCGCTTCACCCAAGTCAAGGAAAATGATAACACTCCCTTGGAAAGGGCTGTTCTTCCCCTCTCTCCCCTCCAAATTGAGCTAGGAAATTGAAATTTGGTATGTAGACTTAGTAGAGGCAAAAAATGTACCTTCGGAAGGTTTCCAGGCATCATAGCGAGGTCACTTTTTAGTGACTTGGTCACTTTTTTCGAGTAAAG
>FIZR01003319.1:0-16605 GCA_900060175.1 Ferrisia virgata
TGAAAAATTCAGAGGCGGCAGAATTTTGGTGCGTACAGCGCAAAAATGCTTAATACGGCGCTGGTCCAATCTCAAAAAAATTTTAATTTTCTAATCATATCACCCAAAAAAAAAGTGATATTGGAAGGTGAAATGTCTTGCTGATCAAGTTTTTTGCTTATACATAAGTTGTATACAGAGTTGGATGAACCCATTGGGGCACTGAGAAAAAGCCTGTAGGCTGGGATAGTTTTGTGGGCGCTTGACCTCTTAGGAGATACTTGAACGAGGTTTTCATTGCTTTGAACTGAAATTTTTTGAGATTTAGTGAATACTATCATTTTCTCCACGAGCTATATAGATCGCACAATTTGCCCTCATTGTTTCAAGAAGTCATCAAACCCTGAGTAAAAATATATTCTGCTGGTTAATTTTATTACACTGATGTTTCTCAATTACACGTTACAAAGTCCCTCATCACATTCGTACATAATTTTCTCAAAAATACCAAAAAAAAAAAAACGTATTGTGCTTTACCATCTTGAAACTTAACTCATCATCGTGAGGTAGTGCATAATCTATTGCAATTTTATACCAACAGATACATTCTCATCATCATCATAAAAGACATCCCACACTTGGCATTCAATCAACCCACAATATACGTTGAATTTAGCCAGTTCAAAGATCACTAACGAATTTGAGAAAGTTTTAAAAACTGCGTGTCATTAGAAGAAACACAAAATTAAGGGTACAACAATTCGTAGTAGTCACATATACATACAAGACAAAAAAAAATACGCGACTAGTTGTAACATTAACGAAAATCGGGTGAAATTCGAATGGAAAGATTGAAAATTTACATTAGGCAGGTCCATTTAATGATCCTGACTTGTGTAGTTATTTGTAGGTAGTAGCTGCTTAATGTATCGTAAAATACGAATAAAAATAAAAAAATCGAGAAAAAACAAATACCTAATAATGATATTTTAATGACAGATTACCGAGGATATGAAACTTTGCCATCAGTCATCGCTTATTAGCTGGCGTTTATTCCACTGCAGTGCACGTAAGCAACCAAAACCAACATTTTAGTATCAAAAAAATAAAAAAAATAACGAAAAAGTGTAACTCAACAGTTGCTACTTATTTCATGTGAACCAACCATCCAGTAAAGTTTAATTTCAAAGCTGAATGATCGTATAATTTTAAACGATTTTTCTGACATGTATTGTTATGTTTTTCACATGGTCCGTTTCAAACGGTAAATTTTTGTTAAATTTGTTTATTTCAAACAAATCAACCAGCAGCGGTTCGTATCGTGCCTTCGCAACCTTTGGTCATTGTATGTACTCGTAAATCAGTTTGGAATGCTTACGAATATCGGTGTGCGCGAGGAATTTATATGGGAATGTACTCTCTTCTTATTATACGATACCAACTTATTCAACAAATGTTGTGTGTATAAATTACATTTCTGATGATTAATTGAATGTCGTCGTAGGAATTATGTATTCTTGTACCAAAACAACGGCCACTACTCTCAATTACTTCTTCTTATCTTCCAATGCGCAAGTTAGTAAGAAAGTAGGTACCTTTGTTGAATGTATTTCATTAGTAAGAATTATTATCTACTGATGATGATTTTCCAGGACGAATGAAGATACGAACTGCGTATCACATAGATACCTAATAGATGTATGTACACTTCGTAAAATCTATTAAATGACTTACAGATGAATTGAATTTTCTGTAACATTGCGAATTTGTCCAGTAAGCAAGTGAACTGTTCACATTGGTACTAAAGGAAATTTAAATTGAAAACAGTTCTGGTCAGTGTTGCCACATTATGATTTTAATTTCCCGCCATTTGAGTTTTTCAAAACCGCTAGGATTCCCGCTAACTCCAAAATTTCTAGAGAAGGATACTTTTTACCCTTCGTTTTTTGTTTTAACATTAAAATGATACCTGCAATGGAGAAATAACAAAATCCTAATAAAATTTGTAAATTATGAAGAAAAAAAAATAATAACTCCAATTATTTGGCTGATTTTCCTGTTTTTTTTTTTAAATTTTTTATAATCTTGTACAAAATTACTGATAAGTAAAAATGGGATTTTGATTCTTGAATTTTGTTAACTAAATAAATAAAATTTTCACACTGATTTTTCTTGATAAGTTGACATCCTTGACACTGACAGTGACAATTTTACAACTACACGTTGCTCATTCCCATTGACTTTATTTTAAATTTAAATTTTCAAAGATTTTAAGGATTAAAATCAAAGAACAAGGTAAAAAACTAATGAACATACAACAGAATGTGGAAAGTACGAGGCAGTTTCAAAAAGTAACGTCCTTTTTGCGTGTAAAAAATTTATTTATCAATATTTTTAAAAACGGTTTTCATATTTAAAATCTACAGAGTTTTTTCTACTTTTCTATGTAGTTTCCAAACTTGTTTATACATTTGTCCCATCGTGAGGGGAGTTTAGCGATACCATCTTCACAAAACTGCGAGTCCAGGTTTTGGAGAAAAGATTTAGTTTTTTGTTGGAGTTCATCATCGTTGAGAAATCGAATACCACCGATGTTTTCTTTCAACTTGGCAAAGAGATGGTAATCTGAAGGAGCCATATCGGGGCTGTAGGCAGGGTGGTCCATGATTTCCTATTTGTAGGACTCGATTAGGGAGACAGTTGCATTCTCAGAATGAGGTCTTGCATTGTCATGATGCAGTATCACTCCTTCGGTCAATTTCCTCGGTCTCTTCCGCTTTATTGCTGCCCGAAGTTTCTTGAGAGTTTCTTGGTACTGCTCTGAATTTATAGTCTTGCCTCATGCCAAAAAATCTATCAAAATGGGCCCTTCATGGTCCCAGAAAACAGTACACATCAATTTTCTCGTTGAAGTCTCAGCTTTGAACTTTGTGGGGCGCGGCGAATTGGTGTGTCACCATTGTGTGGAATGACGTTTCTGCTCAGGAGTGTAGTATGCAATCCACGTCTCATCTCCAGTTACAATTCTGGACAGAAAATCCCAACCTTCTTGTTGATATCGCATGAGGTGGACCAAAGAAACACCCATACGGTTGAATTTGTGTTCTTTCGTAAGCTGTTTTGGGATCCAGCAAGCAGAAACTTTATGATAACTTAGCGTTTCATGGACAATATCATGTGTAGCGCCCACAGAAATATTCAACCGGTCAACTAAATCATTGATACGCACACGACGATCCTGTAAAATCAGTTGTTCGACGCGCCAGAGGGGGCGGAGGTAGAAGTTTAACCTAAAGATTTAGTAGGGGATTCAGAAGTGCTTTCTGCAGGTTCCAATTATTGACTCAAAAATGAACTTCTCCTTCCATGGTATATTAAAAAAATTCAATGATATTCATTTCAACAATATAAATCCATTATCATACTTCTAACAATTTATACAACCACAAAAGCTAAGTAAAAATAAAACGAAACGGCATCGCATAGCACTATCTCCCCACCAAAATGAGCTAGGAAGTTGAAATTTGGTATGTACATTTAGTTGGGGCCTTAGATGTGGCTTTTGGTAGTTATAACTTCTGAGCTCTATTGCACCCTCTCTCACAACCCCAAAAAAATAAAAATTGGTTTTAGGCAAACAAAATTGTTGCAAATACATTACAAAAAAATTAACTGAAGAATGAAGAACGTAAGAAAATTTATGCGTTCTCGTTCCTATTCTCGTTCTTATGAAACATTCGCCTCTGTTCTTTCGTAGTTCTTCAAGAATCTCAAGTTGTCCATTCTCGTTCTTGAGAACATTGGCGTTCTCATGAAAAATGCGTTTGAACGCGTTCTTCGTTCTCGTTCCGTTCTTGCAACACTGCTCCTAACCCTCAAAATTTCGCAAAATTTTCGTTCTCACTTCGCTTGAGTGAAATAAATTCTACTTTTTAAGAAAAATTTTCAGTACCTTGCTGCCTTCCACCTTAAAGCCAGGTATTGTTACACCGATGAATTCTGGTGGGTAGAAGATTGGTCCTCATAAATCAGAGGGGCGGCAAGAAAAAAAGTTCCCCAGGCGGAGAATTTCTTGCTACATTACCAATGGAAATTTGACTTAATTCAACTTCCTCAAGTCATGTACTCAGTTTGACCATGAAATGAGATCTTCTTAGGATGTGCGATTATACTTATATCATAGTTAGCGGAAAATGTTTAAAAAAGTTTTAGATGTTCAATCCTAGGTACTAATTTTCAGCTTTTCTAAGCTTTTTAACCTAGGCAATTCTCAAATTTTTGTTATAACATAAATGAACTTATTTCACGATCTGCGCAATGATATGAGTTCAATTTTCCATCTGTTAAAATGCTAATTTTTGAAGGTTTATTTCTTTATTTTAAAAAAGGGAGTAGAACCCCTAGAAAAAATGTATGAATGACCATGCATGATCATGTATGATTAATCATGCATGGAAAATATTAGCAACGTGATCATTTATGATCATGCATCACGATGCATGAAAGTAGGTATATCATTGCCCAGCGGAAAACTGTCTATCTGAGTAGGTATAGTTTGTCATTCATCCTGAGATTTGATCAGTTAAGAAGATGGCCGCGTCTGAGCATATCTAATTTAGTATGAGCATGACGAAAGATGAAAATTTGTACGTTTATACCTTTTTTTGCAACATTTGATCTGTGACAATATCTGGTTAGATGTGACCATGCATGGTTATACATGAGATATTTTACATGAAACATACAAGGCCTTATAACATAATGCATGATCATACATTATCTTTTATCTCCATGTATGCTCTCCTCTAGCATAAAAAAATGCAGAGTGTAACCAACAAATCATCAATAATGTAGTCATAATGATCATACATTACCATTTGTGTTCCGTACGATCATGCTTAGTTGACAAAAATGATGATTATTTTACATGAAAGTGTTATGATCATGCGTGATCATATATCATCATGTATGGTCATGCAACAATTTTGTAATTAGGTAATACATGATCATGCGTAGTCATTCACAAATCCCTCCCCCCAGGCACGATCATGTTGCTAACATTTTCCACGCATGGCCATGCATGACTATGCATCTGTAAGCATGATTCATCATACATGATCACACATGGTCATTCCTATACTTTTTTTCTCAGGATAAGTAACTAAACTTGAAAAAAAGTGAAATCATTTAGATTTACTTTCAATTAAAAGTACCAATGGTACGCGGTAAAATCACTTGATTACTCAACTTCAATGCATCCAAATCAAATCAATGGAACACTGTATTCTAACTCATTTCAAGTACTTAACGCTCAGCATGCGCCAAATCTAATTCATTCATACATGTTATTAATTCCCATAACAGTTGGTTATGGCTTTTAGGAAACGCGAAATGGAATATCATGCAGTCGGTAACTATTTGATAGAGTTCATGTGAACACTATGACAGCTGCAGTATTAAACTGGTTCTGTATAGTGACGAACCATGTGCAAATCAAAACGAAGAATAACAAACGCACGTGTTTGGCGAGGTTGAAAAAATATGCAACTGATTAATTATTACATCGTGTCTTGGTCGTGCCAATTGATGAAATGAAATTTTTTTTCGAATCATCCGATTGTTACTTTTACTTTATTAATTGCTCGGTATGTAGTCTGGTCTGAAAAACCAGTCATCAATACATCTGAGAATAAGTCAAAAAAGAAAATTAGATATCGGTGCCAATGCCCTAGATACTACAAAGTGAAGACAAGTTCAGCAGAGGATAAAACATCAACCAACTTGTTTCCGATACATACGTCGACTTTAGGAAGAAATTTAAAAAGAAAGAAAAAAAAGTACAAACAGGTTTTATCATTACCATATTTATCGCCTTGAGGGTCGGATCGTTTTATAGACGATTCTTATTTATGCGAAACTTCTGTTTTGATAATACCGACGAAGAATGTGCCAATAGGGTGATCAAAAAGTATTGGATTAATTTGTCATGCATAGCCTGTAACTCCTATGAAGACTTTTTTCTCTGTTCAAGTTTCAACACATAGCCAATGAGAGGCCAGTATTTGATTAGAGCCAATCAATTTTCAGGATTTTCTAGAAACTAGATACGAGATTGCGTTGAAATCATAATTAAGTTTTTTTCAAGTGAATGTGTTGATAAAATGAAATGTGAGGTATTTATTATATTATTTATAATACGTTAATGACTGTAAACCGTTTTTTAATTCATGTCAATAAATTGATTATTTGAACAATTGGCATTTAATGCCTAAAAATTAATCAATCAAATTTCAAACAATCAATTTATTAACACTTTTGAATGAATCACTGTTACAAAAAAGATTTGTAACAGTGATTCATTCAAAAAAGTTATCTACGATGGCAATGAACGCCGAAAGTGAAATGAAAAACTTTAATCATAAATCAATTTATTGTTATAAATTAAAAAACAGTTTACTGTCATCAACATTAACACAATACAAATAATATAAATATTTTATCAACACATTTATTTTCAAAATAACTATTGATTGAATAGTAAAATCCGTTTGAAAAAACTCTCAATTAGATTTTTTACAATTTAAAGAAATTTCAGCCATGTCGCCTCTGTTGAAAGTTCCTGAAAGATTTCTCGAAAACAAATGAACGGAAATTAATGAATTTTATATATGTTGTAAATAACAGTAGGCTACCCTCAATGTTTGTTCCTTATTGAAGCGTCTTTCCTGCATGATGATACTTTTGTTACAGGGAAAAAAATAAAAAAAAACGCTCTGTACAGCTATCGATTGTACTGTTATTTACAACATATTAAAAATTCATCAAATTCTGTTCATTCATTTTTAAGAAAACTCGCAGAAACTTTCAACGGAGCAGACATGACTGAAATGTCTTCAAACTATAAAAATCTCATCGAAAGCATTTTCAAGTGGATTTTCAACCGTTTAGTTAATTCATATTAGTATTATTATTTGCATTACATTCAATATTTTATTTGCAACCTTTGAAAAAGAAAAAACATACAATATTCAAGTATCCAAAATATTCTGCCTTGAAATTGAATATACAACCTGCGAAACGTGAAGTCCTATCTTAAATTTGGAAATATTTTATTTAAGGAACACGATTGTTCTTATTCTCAGTTATTTTATTAATGATCGAAATTTAAATTAATATTAAGAAAAAAACTCTAATAAATCACTTATTTGGTACAATAATTTGAAATAACATACACTATAATTACATTTTTCCACACTTTTAATTTAAATTAAACTTGAATGAAAAATCAAAATCAAAACCCTATTCTCTCAGCTAAAAGCTGATAGTTTGTTAACCTATGGAATCATTCAAAACCAACGGTTATTTACATATCATCGCAATGAAGACGAAGAACTTTCTTTAGGCAGCGCGTTTCTAGACATCTTGTCTAACAAATTGTCGATACTGCAAAGCAGGTATTCGTTTCCAGTATCAAAGGCTTGCCAACGAATTTATTCAGGTACACACCACATTTTAACATTTCATACCGAAGTGTATTATTCGATAGATTAACCTTTATTTTATAACATTGACATCGATGCATCGTCGCCTCCGGTCAACTATTTATTACTTCGGAATTATACACGAGTACCACTTCTAATAATACTTTCATTTCACTCATTCTTATTCTTTTCATTTGACCAACGCAAAAAAGAAGGATTACAAGACAATGTGCGACGGTTTACTGATGAGCTAGTTCAACAAAAATGCAACTTTGATGAACGTAAACGAAAGTTGTTCCAACATTAAGAATGCCTTTACGAGTACGGCGAAAAATGAAAAAAAGAAATAACAAACTAGTTTGGATCAAGTTTAGAAAAAAGGAGAATTTATACGTGCATTTCTTAAATTCCGAAGTAATAGTTTTAATTGCGTTAAGGTTAAAGAAATTTTAATCATTCGCGAAACGCTGCCATAGAATCTGTTTTATTTATGCAACTATGCAGTAATTAATTGATACGAAGTCGATAATTCCAACTTCGCAGTTGCCAGTAGTTCTATGTATGGGTATTTTTTCTATGATACAGTTTTTTTTTTTGTATGTAATGCAAGTTCATCATCCATTTACTAAGTAACTATCTACACATCGGTTCATAAACGAGTTTTACGTAGGTACGAAAGATTTGCTGAAAGGTGAAAATTTAAATAGTCAAGAACATGGACACTCATACGATATTTTCCATTTGCATTTCTTTTGAGAATTATGCTATATTCCGAACATGAAATATAGCCACATTTCACTAAACCACACCCTGCATGCTGGTGAATTAAGTATCAAATTTTTAAACGATTTGTCGTAGGTCATTCAGAGGAAATGATAAACCCAAACCACCTATAACTTTCAAAAGATCTTTTCAGATCCTTTTTCAGGTTAATTATATTGTTTAGTTGGGGTTTTTTTTAATTTGAATTTGAAATGAAACGTAGTAATATTATTTCTGATACTTATTAATCTTGATATTGATGCTGATTGCTGAATGATGGATAAAACTGATAACTTATTTATAAAAAGTACTCTATAATTGACTGAATTTTTAATTAAAATGAACATTAACAAGTTTGAGAATTTCAGTCAGTTTTTATACAAATTCTACGAAAGTTTTTTGGTATATTTACCTACATTCTTCATACGCTCATATCATAGATAACAGATTTTACCAGCTTTAAGTTGTAGAACGTTCCGAGGTAGAATTTTTCTTCAGTCGCATTCTTAAAACATCTGAAAATCATAAAAAACTGCGACGAATTTACAATTTTTTGCATAATACATATTGGAAATAGTTATGTTCCTGAAAAAATTCAAAAATTTGTTCGCATTTATGATGAAGATTGTAAATGTAATGAAATTGTTCAAATATTACACAATAATAGGCCTATTTAGTAAGCATAAATTAACTGTGATTAATCTACGTTTCAAGTGATAAATTCAATATTGATCTAATAATATCATTATTACGTACATAAAAAAGTATTCAAAATGCTGCCATATTTTGAAATTTTTTTTCAATAATATAAATTTTCATGGCGTTTCAAAAGATGAATGACGTGTTAAAAAAAAATTATTACAGTAAAAAATAGGTTAGGCACCGACTTAATTACGAAGAATGAATTAAATACTTATTATTCCTCGGGTATGTTATCTCCTAATGATAATTTTTAAAAAACAACATTTTCACTGGATTTTACGACATCTTAACGATGATTGAAAATTTTTTAATGATTTCGAAGATGTTATCCTTTTCATGATATTCGCGTCAATGTATGTATGATTTACTCATGAATCACCTACCTGAATGAAAACTAATCACCACAAACATGTAAAAACGAAAGCTCTCTTGTTTTCATATGAGCATTTCAACACATATTTTAAAATACAGAATAGCTTATTAAATCAATCACAATCATTTCCGACGCGAAATATTTCAAATAATTAGGTACCTATCGTAAAGGTCATAATAAATTAAAAATGTTTCGCACCTTCGTGCACCGACATAATCTATCAAGATAGACTCGTTGCATATACAGGTAGATAATCAAATTTATGATCAGAAATATGTATGTACGAGTATGTTGGTACAATACATAACAAACTTTTTCCGAAAGCTGATTATAATTTTGTGAAACATTTCCTACTCAACTGCAGATAAATATGCAGCTAAGTACCTAAATATATCAATCGCGTTATTACGACGATACGTTGTAGCCAAGATACGAGTAAATGGCGCTTTGCTCCGAAAAGTGTAAAATTTTTCGCAATTAACCGATTATATACCAACGGTAGGTAATTTGTAATAATAATAAAAAAAAAAAAATACTTCAATACCTAATTTATTGAAGAGATGGTGTAGGTAACCGGTTAAAGAGAGGAACGTGTTCATTTCCTTTGTATGACCAATTGACCATCGCCATTGGTATCACGAAGCCGAACCACGGTCACGAACATACAACTTTCCCCATGGATTCGTTAACGTTGTTATTCACCTTTTTTTTTTTTTTGGTATAAGCATCGGAAGAGAAGTACATGCATTTTGGGTGCAGTGCGCTGTTTTTACTTCAAATGGACACGGCTCAAGAACTAACGTCATTCGGCCAACTACCGTATAATTTTACAATTTGTATATCTTTTCAAAGAACCAATTGATAATCATCAGATTAATTATGTTTTTGGCGTAATTTCACGCCTTGTTGAATTCTATGCTCGTTTTGATATTAACTAACCACCAACAAGTAGGTGACATAGTTCTCAAAAAATTTTAGCTATACATGTAAAATTATCGTAGGTAAATGGCTAAATACAGGTATATCTACGTTCCCTCACTTCCATCCATACCTTGAAACAACTAAGTACCATGTATATTTTGTTTTTGTCGCGATTAATGCCAAGCTGGGATTAACATTTCACAGTGAAAGTAATTGAATTGTCATCGGTCATTTTAATGGAATATTTTAAAATTACAAAGGTGAACCGTAGGTATGAAAGAAATGTGAAATTATTACCATTTGCGAATTCAAAACGTACGACGAATTATTTAACAGTTATTAATAATGATGAGTATCGTCGTCACATAATTAATTTTTAAACAAAAAATGTTGAATTGCTTTCGAATGAAATCTTCGAAATATTTCTCTCGTTCATCGAGAATTTAGCGCGGCATTTGTGTGTGTGTGTGTGTGTGTAATCTTTGATGAAAATAGATACCTACTACCTATCTACTTCGAAACCAGCTTTTTCTTGCACCTATTTTACGTTGTCTGTTTTATTTTTCAAATTTAAGATTAGTTTTTTTATTGGAGTAATTTGATGCTTGCAACTATTCAACAGTGTTTTTAAGAGAAAGATCAGGTCAAGTCAAAAGCGTTAAGAAAGTTAATTCAAATAAAAAGGGAGATTAAATCAAGTAAAAAGTTGAAAAGAATATGTTTTGAGAGAAAAAAATATTTGATGGAAAACTACTGTTTTAAGTGTAAAAATACTATCTTTTTGAATTTTTGAAGATCTAGCACCACTAAAAAAATAGAAAAAATACATGATGTATGTAGATAAAGATATACAAAATAACATAATGTTAGGTTACAGTTAAAATGGGGGTTCTGGTACTTTTTATAAGGGGTTTTTCATCAGATAAGAGATTAGTAAGTTACCAATATGTATTGTACATTTTTCTCATAATACATGACTAGACTTTGTTTCATACACATCGTTTGTATTTTTCTTCCATTTTAAAATATGTAATTCATGTCAGCAGATTAATATTGCAACAAAGGTTATGGGCACAGGTATGCGAAATTATTGTTGATAAATGGTAAATGTTTGTGAATTTGGTGTTATTTATTTTCTTGTGTAATAATGGTGACTAGTCATCAAATTTTTGATAGAAATATTCGTCCTTTTGATGGTCAAGACTACAAAGCATGGAGTTTTTCATGTAAAGATGTTGTAACATGAAAAAGTTCTCAAAGTTGTTACCGATCCAGTTCCTTTGTCCAGTAAACAGACGCCTGAATAACAAGACAGAAATGGAATAGCCATGGAAATCATTTCGGCCAATGTTGCAGATCGATATTTAAATGCAATTAATCACTACACTGATTGTTTGTAGAACAAAAACGAAAACGTTCATTTTACATTCTTTAATTCTACGAAAAAATCATTATTAATAAAACATTGAGGCGAGTCTCAAACGAATGTTATCAAAATCTTCGCAGTTCCTATAAAATCTCTAACTGACGAAATTCCATTCAAAGAATCTTGGACTGACAAATTTTAACGATGTGCTACACAGTGTACAAATAATGTCAACTCGTTCACTTCGCGAATTTTTGTTTGCAATCCTGTTTTATCTCCACTCACATTGCAGCACCATCGAAGCATTGACCTCTCATATAGTTGAAATCCAAATTAAATCTTGTAAGCACGTCTTTAACAATCAAAAATAACGTTTCCGACGTAGTGTTTTTAGTTTCATAGAAACCTACAAAGTCTTCTACAACACTCAATTTTTCATCCACATATCTCAACCATAACAGAGTAATATTTCGATATTTGTACAGAATTTAAAATGTCATTCAACACATTATCAGCAAACATTTTCAAAATTTCTTCCACAATTGAATGATGCAGCCATTTCACCCTTTGATTCGATTTTTTCAACCAGGAATTCAATTCTGGAACAGCATTTGCTCGTAGCTGCAATAATTCTATAAATCTTGAATTTTCATGATCATCTCCTTTTTTGAACAAACCTCGAAAAGGCAATCCTTCTTTGCCCAAAAATAGTATACTTTCAAAACATTTTTCTTAGCGCAGTTCTCGCTTCAATCATTTCTTAATGTTTAGAAGCAGACATATGCTAAACAATGGTTTTTGAATTTTTCATATTGTGCAAGCCTTTGACGCTAGCGAAGTGAAGTTTGGATTTTTCGTGTTGTTTAAAACTTTTGAGTGCGTGATTCCACCCAGAAAAACCAACTACAACAAACGCTTCTTTTGCTTGTTCACTATGAGAATCTGTTGGCAATGGTAGTTTTGCAGTTACAGCTTCGGTACAAATCGAACAAATAGCATTACCATTTTTTTCTTCAGACTGCTGAAGCCACGGAAATGTTATAGTCCACTTTGGCAAAAATTTTCTACCTTTAGCACATTTAGTTTTGGCTGTTACTGCTTCTGAACCTAAAATTCACAATAGAAATGGAAAAAAGTTGAATTTGAATCGGTCTGCTGATGGTATGTAGTTTTAGGCACCTATCTAATTTATAAGTAATGTGAAACTCACTGTTGGTGCAGATATCGTTGGCTAAGTCTATAGCAGAAGTTGACGTTGTCGAAGTCAAATTTAAATTACCATCTTTGCTACTTGTAGTGCTACTGCTATTATATTTTGATTCAGAGACAGGGGATACCCAGTACAGTACGGCGAAGTGCGAAGAGGAGAGAAAAGGTACAGGTAAACAAAGGTAAAAGCATTCAAGGACTACAGTAATACATAACACGAAAAACAGGTGGAAAAACCTGGTATCAATTAATCACTTTTGCATCTGTCAATCTGTCAAAATAAACACAGCTGATAATGCACCATCAGCACGAGTGAATAAGTGCGATCCTTATGGGTGAAATATGAATCACAAACTATCATTTTTTTTTTTTTTTATAGAAAAAACGTAGACAAGTGACAAGTATTACTCCATACGCATTTCCCATAATGATCAAATTTTTTCCAGGTGCTATGATCCTTACATTACCAATTACTTAACGTGGAAATCCTAGGGAGCTGGTACCTCGAAGTTTTATCCCCCATATCCTCTATGCAAGATATGCAATACCTCTCGATCTGAAAAATTTTTATACAACTGCCTCATTGATAATACCAAGATTATATTACCATCACCTGCAAAATTTCAACTGGTTCAAGAGCACGCTTGCACCACCGCGAACGCCGGCCGTGCATCGCATTAATAACTTTCGAACGTGTCAAGTTTATGGTATATTTTGTCTGCTCTAACTCACCACAGAGTTGCTGTGGTTTCCATCTTACAATTAGCACATCACCGAGTGATGCGATGTAAATGTGCAGTATTGTAATGTATACTAAGACTTTGACACTTTGTTTTGAAAACAATCACACATAGTATGCGTGTGCAACACATATGAAAGATAACCAGAAGAAGTGCGAATCTTGGGAGATATTCGATGATGCAGTCAACCTACTGGCATACTTGAATATTTTCTTACTCGTAAAGTTATACGCATTACTCGAATTCCAATTATGCATATTGCTAATGGTTGGTCCACGCTGCTGTTAACGATAGTAAGTGTACAATCAGAAGAATGGTAATGTTCTTTCATGATTGACAGAGATAAGAATGATGAGAATTGGATGCAAACGTGTACACGTACTTCTTCATCAGCCAGTAACTCTCCCTCCATTGCGCCTCATTCAATTAAAGAATGTTAATCATCAAAAACTTTCGTTACGCTGAAAAACGTGTAGGTACATTGAAAGAGTAGGTTTTGAAGTATACATAATGAAGTTTAACCAATATCTACTGATGAGTATGATTTGTTCGATGTCTAATGAAATCTTATTATGTGTTTCGTGCTCTTTCTCTTTTTATCTTGACCTCAATGGATAGCTATATGATCATCAATGCGATCATATCAAAGCCAAATAAGAATTAAAGCTGAAATTATGTCAAAATTTCAGATCATATTTACTCATACCCAGATGTGTGCTCCAACTTATTCATCACCGTCAGTAATGCGATAAAATTAGAAAATGAAAAGGACAACTTTTAATTGTTATAAAAAAGAAGTGTGCATACTAGGCAGGCACTTTATTTAATAAAGAGTACGATTTATCGTTACAACAAAAGAAACAGTGATGAATGACAGAATTATGTGGCTTGCACGACAGAAAAATTGAAATCTAACGATGTAAGATTAGCACAACTAAAATATTTATTGCACATTGAAATAATACATTGAACACAATAATAAGAAATCGCACTTCAGAATAATTTTTCAAACAACCACTACTTGAACGATATATAGTTTACTGACAAATTTACAACGTAAATTAACTTCAGAACGATATTTTCAAAATACAAAAAAATCATCATTGCTCCACCAGTGCAGTTTTCGATTTTATAGACCATCCTCGCATACACTTTTTACCCAACGAAATGAATTTAGCTTCTGGTGGTGCTTGAAGAAATTTCAGCCAAATGTGCATATTTATCACGTACCTTTTACACTTGGATTTTTTCAAAAAGTGGGGCACAAACCAGGTGAGGATTGGAAATCGCTGCTTACGCTTTGAGTTTTTCAAACTCACTATTAAAAATTCTGGAATGGTCAAAATTCTTCCAATTTTTGCAGAGAGATTGGTGTACCTTGATCAATTTAGGAGTGATTGAACTTTTTGTGGCATTCAATGTTGTGTAAAATTCAGAGATATGCGCGTTCGACGGATTTTCTGGAACTTCAATTACGGCTGACTTGTGTGAGGCGCACTGGTATGCTGCAGTCCATTCTTCCACCATTATGGATACCAAAGTTGCACAGTGGATGCCGTTAGTTGCAGCAGGAACTGTTGTCATCGACTATTTTCGCGTAAGATCCACTACACTGCGAAGAAATTGACCCACTGGCAGCCTGTATCAATTTTCGCAGAATATGTTTGCATTTTGTAAACTGTATTGGTCGCTTCCAGACGATTCCGTTGCTTTGAGAAAACTTTCTTCAATTGGACATGTCTACAGTGCATTCATGTCATTCTTAACGGTAATATGTGTCTTTTCTTTCAAGACTTTCAAAAATCAATCGCCGAGTATTCATCACTTATCAAAATACGAACTTTTTCACTGTTGTCATTTAAAATCTAATTCCTATCGTTCAAATACCCATTTTTGTTGTGAAGAGAGTTGTCATGATTCATCTAAAAAAATATAAGTGATGAATACCTACTCTATCGTGTAAAAATTCATTGAAAATAACTGGAGTTAGTCCATTAATTCCTTGCTCATATGTCTGTTCTTTTTGTAAAGTTTGGCTGAACAGAGTATAGTACTAAAACAAATTTCAGGATTTGCTGTAAGAGTAACTTTAAGTAGTAAAAAGTTTTAGTCCACAAATGAGTATATTACGTGAATTTTTAAAAATTCTATTGTTTCATAGTTGTGTGATGGTAAAAAAAGGTTCGGATCCCGATTTTCTCTAATTTTTCACAGCAATAATGATCATTGATATTAAAAAGGGATTTTATTGTTGTAGAAAATGTGATAAAATTTACTTATCTATTTCCATGGAAAGACAAATATTTCACGCAATTATCAACGTAAGTCATTTTTCTTGGAAAATTAACATTACTTAGCAGATGACCAAATTAACCAGATTTTCCGTTGAAGTAGCCTTTTAATATAAGAAAAATTTGATTTGGTAGAAAAGCTTATTGAATTTTCTCGTATATTATGGATACTGGACACAATTGGGCATTCAAAAAATATTCAATGGAATTTGTTGATATGCCCCCCCCCTCATCCACAGTTTGTCAATAGACTGTAACAGCCTGGTTTTCATTGACATAATGACATAGAAAATCAGGTTAATTAACAACGATTAAAATTTATGCTTTGCTCTAAAACACACTATATACTACCGAGTACATAGGGTATACAAATCAAGGGTGGGGGTGGAATGGTTCGTAAAATATGACGAAATAAATACAAAAAAAATGACAAAAATTTTCAATTTGTCCAACTGTTTGTAAATAACATTTAAAAAATCTATCATGAGTACCTATTGTAAAATTTTTGAACAAACTGAAAAGCACCTTCAACTCAGTGGTCGAGGGGTTAGCCTCCAGGGTTGTATTTATACACCGTAGAAAAACAATTTTGAACAAAAATAGGAAAAAATCCAATTTTGTGGGTACATATGAGATAAGCAAAACAATGGTGCCATAATGCGACGAATATGAGTGTGGAACTGTGGTAAAATTATGAAAAGGAGGAATGAAGTGGTTGGAAAATTATGACGATAAAAGTATGAAAAATTTTAATTGAAAATTTTCAATTTTTTCAATTCTG
>FIZR01003320.1:0-17606 GCA_900060175.1 Ferrisia virgata
ATCTATAGCCAAAAATGGGGGGGGGGGTGCTATTTTGAGGCATTTGGGGCTCGATAAATTGTTTACGTCTTGCTTACATTTTTTCTATTGATCCGAGTAACAAGTGTACCAAGTATTGAATTTGTTCCATCGACAACCAATTTTTTTCGAATATATCACCATTTACCCTCATATTCCAAGTTTTTTCAAATTTTCACTATGACGCACCTTCGTAAAAATTTTGAAAAAAATATATCTGATGTAGGGGTCTAATATACATATGAAAGATATGATTTTAAAATTTTACGAAATCGTTATCCATGTTAAAAAAAAATAAAAAAAGTGTGAAATGGTCATTCAGGGTAGAAATTATGAGGGAAGGAGGGGTGTTGATTTTCTGTAGAATGTCTCCCATTAGTGTCTACAACATGCCAAAAAATTACAGATGTTTTTCAATTAAAGTCAATCGAGTCGGAGGTCCAAAACTTCAGTCGAGGATGTTTCATTATGGTACCCACCTACCACCAAAGTATCATCCCGAAATCTCTGCGGAGCAAATTTAACATGCTTATCCGCCAACGGTCTTTGGTATGAGAAACTTTTCAGTCTCGAAAAAGTCGTTTTTGAGGGTTTTTCCTGGTTTTTTGAGTTTGTTCTATGAGTCCATGAGTGATCGGGGGATTAAAATTTGATATATTGATTTAGTAGCAACCCAAGATCTAATTTTTTTAGAGTTTCAACTTCTCAATTTTCGATTAGGTTAGGTTTGATTTTTATCGTTTTTCAAATTTCTCTCCAGTATGTTTATCTCCCTTCTTAGTTAAAAATGTATTCGTATCGTTTCTGTTAATTATGAAATTTTTAATCAAAATCTTTTTCTCTTTTGAGCTACCTTCAAAATATGTAATTCCCAGAACAAAGCTGGCAAGAAGTACAGAAATAGGACGAAAAAAGCATAGAAAGTTTTTTTTTTTCGTGAGGTAACTCTTTAAATTCGAAATGAAATGAAAACTTGAGGAAAATTTGTAAACAGTTTGAGGTGCGATTTTTGATAGCAGAGGGGGGAGGGAAGGGTGCTGAAGTCAGTATTTTTAGTTTTTATTGAATGGTAGTGAAAAAATTTCGAGATATAGTGTAAAAGTAATGAAAAACAGTGATTTTCTTTGCTTAAAATCAGCCAATTCCTCGCATACCACTACCCCGAACTGAGCTAGGGGGTTGAAATTTGGAGTTTAGATTTGATAAAGGTTGCAGATGTACATTTTGAGAGTTTTAGGTTTTCAGCCCCAATCTACTCCACAGCTGCGAAACAGTAATTTTATGTTCTTTTCTTTTTTTTTTTGTGTGTTGTATTTCGAGCTGATTCCTCGAATAACTCCCCTCCTCTCTCTCCCCATCAAGTTTGATACTTAATATTGAGGCGATAGATTTAGTAATGGTTTGTGAAAGATATGCCTAAATTAGGGTACCAAGTATTTATTTCAAAATGAACGTCCCTCCCTGCCATTTAGTGAGAATCGAATGAAGTGTCCTGTTTCAGCCTGATTTTCTACGTCATATTGTCAATGAAAACCAGGCTATTGTCTATCGACCTATGCCGGATGAAGGGGAGAGGGAGGGTTATCATCAAAATCCGTTTTGGGATCTTAAAAGACCATTAAGGTCATATTCGGATCGGTGAGATATTTGCATTATTATTAATCATTACTTTTTTTTTTTCGAAACTAAAAATCATTTGCTCAGCTCGATACTGACCAAAATCGATAAAATTTGGGAAATAGGCTTTGATTGACGACGAAATTGATATTATAGAATGGGAATGATTTCCAGTCAAAATTAAGTCATGTCCAAATTTGGGGGAGGGGGTGCTGAGGGGCTGAAATAGTGAAAATTTTTCTTCTTCGAGTCAATCGATGGATAATTCAAAGTTATATCACATGTACAAAAATCAGCCTCTCCGGTCAATTGGGACGGGAGATATGGGAGTTTTCCCCCTTTTTGAACTCGAAAAAGGGTTGTTCCTCCTTTATCTTCCCTTTAAATTGAGCTAGGAGGTTTAAATTTAGCGTGTAGATTTGGTATAGGTCCTAGATGTACGTTATAGCGGTGTCGACACTTTTTAGTCTCATTGAACCCTCTTTCCCTTTCGCGGATTAGGAAATTTTCAATTCACTTGATTATAATATGTATTTCACGAAAGTTGAGTTCGCTATACTTTTTTGTATATTATCAATAAATTCATGTTGAGAGACGCTTGCAGAGTTGAGGATTATTTCGTTACGAACATTGGTGTTTTTCCTTACGAAAACAATCTCAGTATATAAATACTTTGGTAAGAAATGGCCCTAGTCTTTTTTGTGCGATTGAAAATTCCATATTTCTGTATGCCTTCTTCGTGCTGAAAATAAAACTTTCGTTTTGTGTAATATTTTAGCAGATTTAAAATATAATAATATAGGATAATTTCATTAAACTCGTACTCTTTCGAATTTGACGCAGTTTATCCAACTTTCTGAGTATCCAAATAACGTAGACACGTACAACATGACGATGATACGGTTGGCTCCTTACATCAGCTTTATGATCTTTCGCCGGATGGTAGTTTATATGAAAAGCGTGACGATAAATACGATGTCGCGGTATATACGCAGTCAATATACGGTAGAGGCTGGGGAGAAAAAAAAAAATTGCCAAAAGAAAAAAATCTTGTGCGCGAAAAGTTGATCCGCGGACGACAACGAAAGCTTTACCGAAGAATGTCCAGCCTGTGATAGAAAGTAATTGGCTTAATGGTATGGAGAAGTAGTTTATAGATGACGTAGTTGTGACATCATAAACGCCGCCGCCATCCACCAACTTCTCGCCCCCCCCCCTCTGGGCATCGACTCTGCTGTGTATAAAGTCTCATTGCCTCGTTCACCGTCTCGTCTGTTACGAGTACAACAACGAATCGAGTTAAACCAGTATACGCGAAAAGCTGTCCTAGCAAAAATATTAGTTAATCAAAGCGAATGGTACCGTACGACAAGGTGGGGAGTAATTTGCGTTGTAGGGCTTTGGTATATTTTCAAAAGGCCGTTTACCGAATGAACGATAAAACTATGCAGATACATACGTATAATGTTGAGTAAAAATAACGAATGGTAAAAATTTCAACTTTGCTTGAAATCGAATTTTTTTTTTTTTTTTCATCTCGCATACACCACGATGAATATTCCAAATGTAATTTATGTAGTGTTGGTAAAACGATAAAGTAGGTCAAAAAAAAATACCGATGTTTTTGAGCCAATAAGTAGGTACAAGTTTGCGAACGTATAAATTTTACCTACCTATGTAATGTGTTTATGCATATGTAGATGTAGATGTATGTGCGAAACGAATACCTACAAGTAGAGACGTATGTGTGTGTGTGTGTAGTGTACGTATGTGCGTGGGTGGTGGTTGCTACTTGCTAATACTGCCACACCACCAATGCCGATGGTGAGCTTTCAAGCATTAATTTCATTGTGGAAAGTATACGAGACGCTTAATCAATGTTAACTTAATTAGAAAGACTGTGCTGGAAATTTTACCTCCGGATGAGAGGGTAGTTAGGCTGTTCTTTCGCATTTCTCATGACGCACTCTTGTAGACCGAGCCACCTCTCTCTGCTGCTTACGTATAGCGATGGTGATGGTGATGATGATGATGATGACGATGATGACGATGCAGTACCTGTACAAAAACTTCATATGTGCTGCTGAAGAGGTGAATTGAAGAAAATGTTTTGCATGTACGACGTTCGTAGGTATAGGTATAGGTAGGTAGGTAGGTGGATAGATGGATAGGTGGGTACATCTAGATACGTGTATAGTGTACTTGTAGTGTGAGTATTCTTGCAGCAGGTTTAAATGTTTATCGGTTGCCGTGTTCTACCTTTGTTAAAATGCTGTCTAGTCGAGTGTACAGTCACTGATAAGATAGTGGTACGCTCTTATGCTGGTGGAATGATATGAAGATGAAATACGACGAGGTAGAGGCGCGAGTACGTACATATTTCTAGTGTTTACTATGAAGTGAGAACGCGTGCCGACCGACGCCGACAACGTATAGCATTACTATATTATGTAATTCTTCTATGTACCTACGTAGTTAGATATACCGATGTATGTAAACAGCTTCTTGTTTTATTCATACGTGTGAGTAAGTATACCGATCCACTACGTCATAGGTATACCTCTACCTAGACAAGTATCTCGTATATAGCAGCATACCTGTCTGCTGCCTATAATTTAGTATCGCCAACTCGGACTAGGTTAAAAAAAAGGCAATTTTTTCCCTCGATAATTTTGTAATCGACTGCTACACCATAACTATGGTTTAACGAGATAGTAGGTAGGTAGCTGGGTACTGGTACGACTATTATATCCACTGCTATATCTGACTTTGTACAGGGTGTCTCGTGAAATGATACGCTACGCTGCATCGATTTCGTTTTCAAACTGAATCAATGTTATCGAGCTAAAAGCTAAGATGAGCTCAAAACTTTGACAAAATTGTCCCCCAAAATTGTGTATCGTGAAGACGTAGGTGGACATAGATGGGGACTTGCAGGTGCCTAAGTTTCCTCACAGTTTAATAATAATTGATAACTTTTTCGAATAAACGCAGTAAAATGTAATTTTTGAAGGTGAAAAATGCACTTGAAATACTTGAACGAGGTATTTCGCAAAATCTTTGTCTTATTTTCTTCAAATTTTACGAATAAATAGAGCGAATTCTCGCTTGTCTACTTCTTACATGAGCAGAAGCATAGAAAAATTGACCCAATATCATATTTTTTAGCCTGATTTTCCTATTTCGTATCGTAAAAGAAAATCAGTATTTTATAGACTATTGACCTGCGGCGGATGAAGGAGGGGGGGGGAGCTAGAAGACCATTGTCACATATTTATTCCGTTTTATTAATTTTTTTCTACGAAACTAAAAATCATTTGCTCATCTCGATAACGACTAAAATCGGCCAAATTTGGGCTGTAGGCTTAAAATGACGAATGATTTGATATTTTTGAGCGCAGATGATCTCGGGTTAGAATTTAATAATGCCCAAATTTGGCGAAGAAGGTGCTGAGGGGCTAAAATAGATGAAAAATTGTTTATTTTTCAATCATTCGATAGAAAATAAACTGCGTAATGCATAGAAAAATTGTCGACCGAGGTCAATTAGTGAGGATGATATGGGGGGGGGGGGGGGGTCTCTTTTTTTGACCATGAAAAAAGTCTTCCCCGTGCATATATCTCTCCCAAATTGAGCTAAAAAATTTAAAATTTGGCATGCACTTTTAGTAAAGGTTCTAAATGTAACTGGGGGGGGGGAGGTCAACTTTTCACTCCCATTGCAGCCCCCTCACTTTTCCAAAAAAGTGGGTTTTTTGGCGGTTTTTCTTTTTTTTTTTGAATTTATGCCGCGCATATTACCTCTCCTCCGAGTTGAATTAGGGGATTGAAATTTGTTAATTCATTCAGTAAGGGTCCTAGATGTGCAGGGGGTTTCAGCTATTCGATGTAATATTTACCTTTACTCGTCCAATTATCCTACTTACTTACTTTACTTTACGGTTATCACGCTCAAAAAGCAAAGCTTTGCGATTATTTTTGTTATTATTTTTTTCTTGAAAGGGGTAGGCTTTAACCCTTCCTTTCTGAATGTTAAGCCGTTTCCACCCTTTTTTCCAAAATATTTGTCTAAGAAAATAAATAAGTGCAGCAAAATTTTCAGATTTTTCAATTTTTGGATTCAAGACGTTCGAAATAGTTTTTTTTTGTGTGTGAAATTCTATTCTTTATGAAAAATCAGCCTGAAAAAACTTCAATTCAATAGATATCTAATTAGTCTAACCCCTCCCCCTCCCCTCCGCTCCCTCATAATTCATGAACATGAAGCGGGCTCACTCAAGGTGAGGGTGGTGCATTTAGGATTTAGCATCCCTCAAAAAAATGCTTGAAAATCAATTTTGAAGCGATTTTAATGCGTAATGAAGTAGTGAAATTTGACAATTGAAATTCAAACATTCTTCAAAGTGCTAGGAATTGTACGAAAACCTATTCCGTACGATAGTTTTAGTTGCGCTACTGTCATTTTTTTTTTTTTTTTAAAGCTTAATCAGTAGGTCAGTACCAAAAGAAAGTTCCAACTGCTTCAATCGATGCATTACTCTCTAATTTTCGAGCTCAGAATTTGTATCGTGTCTGTGCGATAAAATTGTTTTTCAAAACTTCCAAAAATTTTAGTTCGATTGGTGACTAAGCTCAAACTGTAAGACATACTACCCAACATTAATTTTTCATTTTTTGAAACTCGTATAAAATTTAAGGCTATCACAGACTATGAGGGAGAGAAACGAGGGGTGGAAGTATCAAGAAGATCCGTTTTGGGATCGTGGAAAACCACCAAAACCATTTTTGGCTATGTCAGAAATTGATTTTAATTTTATTTAAAATCCATCAAATTCATCCGAGAGGCTTAAAAATTTTGTTAATGCCCAATTTGTGGGCGAGGGGGTTGCCAATATGGTTCGTTTTTTTTGTCAATTGTTGAAGAATCAAAATTTGTACACGTGTAACATTTTCAAGGTAGGTATGGGTAGTTTTTCTCATTTTTGACTTTTAAAAAATGACCGCTCCCCACATATCGTTCCCTTCAAATTGAGCTAGTAGGATATTCGACAATTGCCAGTTAGCAGACGTAAATACGTGACATATGGAACACCGTGTATATGGTCAATTTGTCCGTCGAACCATATCTCATCAGCATATCACATGAGTATGCGGTGTCCTTGCCGATAAATAATGAGGCGTGGCAGGGGCCCGAAAGAGCTGCCTTCTAGTTCCAGGTTCTGCAGGGAATATTGACCAAAAAAAAAAAAAAAAAGTATACAAGATTGTTTTCCTAGTTTTAATACGATCACTTACAAGGAGGTATACGTACCTATGCGTTACCTTGAGATGTGGTTCTTTCAACTCGGTAACATTATAAAAAAAAAAATGGCATGTGAGAGATAAGTTCGAGACTGGTTTATCTAAAATGAAGCTGTATTACGGGTACTCGCATATATTGTATTTACAGTTGTTCGTCTGCGGCGTATCTGTGCAGTAAAAAGTTACTCGAAATCAGGAATACGATACCACAATTTCGATAAGAGTGAAGTCGACTGTGCACTGTGTGTGGTATACTTAGTAAGATGGCAAATTCGAATTAGACTGAAATAAAAGAAAGAAGAAGGAAGAAAAAAAAATTTCTGAAATGTCTTTCTCGCGTTGATAGGGTTTTATTTGCAAACTAGCAGGATTTTTTGTCGTACAATTTTGATTTTATTTCGAGTGTTTTAAAAAGGTGGTAAATAGGATACCTATCTACGGGGAAAAAAATAACGCGGAATTACGTAGGCGATTTTGAAAAAATACATTCGAAAAAGACGTCTCGTATAATCGAATTTTACGCTCGTGATTTCAAAAGCGAACTTTAATGAAACATTTTTACAGTAAATAAAAAAGAGACTGCGAAAAAAGTAAAAGCTTCAGTCAAAGGATGGCGTCGCACCTTTCTTAATTTTATTTTATTCATTTTTTTTTCTTTTTTTTTTCATTCTTGGTAGTTTCTACCGTGATTAGAATCGGTTCCCTTGTTTGGAAAAGAAGGCGAGAATATTAAAGCTGTTACTATGTTTGTTCGAGGCTTGTGGAAAAATACCACGATTTTGAGGTTATAAGGTGGAGAAAATTAAGCCGGTATGTTGAAAGAATTGAAGCAAACTTGGTTTAAATTATCAGTAAAAAGGATTAGCTTCAATTTATCCTCGTTTTATCATTACTGTTCTGATTATTTATAATTATAAGTATTGCTTTCCCCCATTTTTTCTTTCACTCGATAGGTTCTTCTCAAAGCTTTTATAAGGTGTGTACTGGATTGCAAAAGTCACGAAAAATCCACGATGGAGGTCTTTCGAGATGTAAAGATGATGTTTCGAAAGATTTTCTCGTAAATTTTACTCTTCCAGAGCTAAAAATCAAGTCCCCCCCCCCCGATTTTACACATTAAAACCAAAGAATTAACGTTAAACATTTTTTTTTTTTTTAACAGAAAAATAGACGTTTTGAACGATTTTTTTTATTATTTTACTCGTTTTTAAAGACTTTTAATTTCTTTAAACTCCAAAATGACATTTTTAATGATCTTTCCATCAACTTCCCCATTTTTTTTCATAATTATTTTCCAGTTTCCCTGATTTTTATATTTGTTAAATAGCATTTAGAATCACGTCAAAAGAAAAAATACAACTTTTTTCAATTTTTTTTTTGGTTTTTCACTATTTTTGAACTGTAAAAGGACATTTTGAACAATTTTGTAATCATATTTCCAATGATTTTTTTTTTTTTGATTTTTCACGTTTTTAGCCTGATTTTCTTTGTCATATTGTCAATGAAAGCCAGCCAGGCTATTGGAGTCTATGGACGTATGGCTGATGAGCGGGAAGAGGAGGGGGGAGGAATATCAAAATATACCGTTTTGGAGTCCTAGAAGTAGACAACCATCAGAGTCATTTTTGACCATGTCAGATATTTTTCCCGCTCGAAAGAAGAACTCATTTGCTCAGCTCGAAACCGACCAAACTCGTTGAAATTTTGGAAATAGCATCAGATTGAAAACGGATTTGATGTTCTGGAGTGGGGATTACCTCGGGTCAAAATTCAGTTGCGCTAAAATTTAGGGTGAGGGGGTGCTGAGTGTCTAAAATCGCAATCATTGTTTCTTTTTCGGTAAATCGATAGATAATCGAAAGTTGTTTAACATATCGAAAAATTAACCCTTTTAGGTCAATTAGGAGTACAGATATGAAGGGTTTTCTCCTTTTGGCCCTGAAAAAGAGCTGTTCCTCTCCTACCACCCTTCTAAATTGAACTAGAAAGTTAAAATTTGACATGTAGCCTTAGTAAAGGCCATAGATGTGCCTTTTGGGAGGTTCGACTTTTCAGATCTATTGCACTCCCTTATCGCCCCAAAAATGTAGTTTTTTTAGTACGTTTTCCTCGTTTTTTGAGTTTGTTTCTCGCATAGCTCTTCTCCAAATTGAGCTAGGATGTTGAAATTTGGTATGCAGATTTAGTATAGATTCTAGATGTGCCTGAGGGCAGGGGGTGCGTCTTGGCTTTTCAGCCTTATTGCGCCTTTTCACAGCCTCAAAAATGTAGTTTTTTGGTCGCTTTTACTTAGTATTTGGATTTGTCCGTCGCATAACTCCCATCCAAATTGACCTGGAAGTTGAAATTTGGTATATAGATTCAGTATAAATTCTAGATGTGCTTTTTGTTAGTGTCAACTTTTTAGCTTGGTTGCACCCTCCTGCTCTGAACTTTGATTAGAATGAAGAACCACTATTAATTCACATAATGTTAATATTTCACGAAAATCAGGCTGTAAAAGGATCGCAAGCGATGCTTTGCTTTTTTTTTTTTAAATACGAGTATAAAGATACATTTTGAACAACTTTTCGTCTTTTTACAACTTGGCAATGTTCGTGAATAATTTTTTCGTGTTTTAGACAATTTTTTTTCAAATTTTCACGTTTTTTAAAGTGTAAAATGTTATTTCAAACAATTTTGTTTACGATTTTCCTTCTTTGAAAGGGGTAAAATTGACGATTTACGAACAGTGTTTTTTTTTTTTCGTTTTTTTCCAAGTCTATCTCATTTTATGCAGGAGAAGATTGGCTCAAAGTGACTCCGTTTTTATGTTACCGTCCTAGGGAGGGCCCCTAAGGTCCGTTAAAGGTTGAGGGGGGGGGGAGGGTATGACAGTTGCACATACACTCCTGCCAGTTCACTACTGTTTTCAATTCAAAATTCGTTACGTATGCGATGAAAATTCGAAATCGACGATTTTTAAGATTTTATTATACTTACTAGAAAAAAAGAAAAAGTGGTATGAGAAGGTAAAACAGCCTGAAGTGTTTAAAGAAAGGCGTACAAAGGTCACGAAAAGGTCATTAAATTCAATTCGAAGCAACTAGTAAGCAGTCACGTATCGTTTTATGAAATTTTTCTGATCTTAATACAATACATTTGGTCTACAGTGAAAAAGATGGAGGTTTAAGTCGAATTATAATATAAACTTATTGTAAAATGAAATTTTTTCATAGTGGATAGCTTGAGAAAGACCTTAATTTCCATTGCTTCGTCCGCACCACAGATTACTTATGCTGATTCAGGTATACAAAAGTACACGTATCATGTATATGTCCGATGATCATAAAATTATCACACGTTGTACTTGTATACTAATAAATGAATCACCGAACGAGCCACAAAGTAATACTGAGCAGTTGTAACCATTGCACCGGCCGTACCATCCATCGGGGTGTGATAATTTATTTAAATACTTACGTCGAAATGAATAATACATAAGCAATGTATGCAAGTCGGATTCGTGCGAATGTTAATTGAAACATCAAATGAAAGAAAAAAATTTCCTTACACGTATCACGCTGCAACAGGAATTAGTAAAACGTCGAAGCCAATACGACGACGATTCTTTTTAATCCGGCGTTTGCCAAATACACGTAGTGTACTCGTCTATATATACCTATACCTATACCTATAGCTGTATCTTCGTTTTCGTATACGAATATATCCGCTTGAAATAAACTCCAAACGACCCATTTAATCCGTTTATGTACACGGTATTTCAGCGTGAATAAAGTAGGCAAATCCATGTGACAGTACCTTTAGCATATGGTACCAGTATGGATGCTGCCTCTTGCCTTTGTAAATGTATCTCTTATTATACGTGCGTATGTTTTCGAAACAATTGACGTGGCGATTACGAGCGTATGGAAGATAGAGAAAAAAAAGTATTTATACCTATGATACGTGTATGTGTACTGTATGTAGGCTCATTTCCTTGCAATTTTTTTTTTTTTTTTTCGTTTTGTTCTTTTTCCGCACATAAGCAAGCGGAAGTAGTTTTCAAAAAAAAACGTAATCTAGGTGCGGAAACTTTGTCGCATGGAACGGCCAGCGTGGCACGCGAATTATTTATACATAGCCTACGTACTCGTTCGTATATGTACGAGAAAGCGAATCCACGTACTCGTATAAGACAAGTTGTAGGCATAGGCAGTTAGGCACTGGCACTATCCAACTCGAACCCAAATCGCGTGATGATATTTTGTACGATAGATTTTCTTTTAAATTTCATTACAGCAGACGACAAACATGCAAACAAACAAAATACTGTGTGTACTGTGTGTAGTGTACCACGAGACGTATACGCTACGTATCACACGTCACTTCCATCACAGGGATTAGGCAGGATCAAAAATTCATTGCATCCAGCCTGCCAGCTATTTATCGCTTTCGATATATGTATGCACAGTACGTGGTGTATAGAGCAACGTCGGATTCGTATTCGCCTTTATTATTAAAAACATTTATCTCGTACACGACGAGATGCTGTACAACGAAACGTATAAAGTTGGGCACGATTCGTTTCCAAACGTCGTTCATTTCAGTCTCCAAACTCTAACCCAAGTTCTTGAAAAATTTACACCGACCATGTCGGAGTGTAACTTTCTTTTCTCTCTCTCTCTCTCGCTCTCGCACTCTTACACTTATTCTTTCTTTATTATTATTATTTATTTTGTTTTTTTTTGAAACTACCTAGTGTTACAATTTCGGTACAAAATCGTAGTTTTTAATTCGCTATATACGATTTATTTATGTTATTCGGATGTCGACGAAAATTTCGTTCAATAAATTAAGCTTAAATTAAGTTATACCTACTTCGTCGCAGATATAGATACGCCTTTAATTTATTGATTAAGAATTAACGAAAAACCAAATGTACGCAAGTGAAAGGGCATCGTTTTTTTTTTCTCCTCCTTTACAAGACCCTCGAGAAAAGAAGTTTTGATTTACGAAATTTAAATTGGTTCAGATATGGTTGAGAAGATGTCAGAGCAGAAATAATTTTGATTTTTTTTCGCAGTAAGGGAGACCTTCGTTTTTTTTGAACAGTTTTCACATTGAGAGATTGATTCTTCATCGCTGCACGCTATCGGTTTAATGATTTAGAAAGCTGAAATTTCGTTTATAGTATACAATGAAGTGCCTAAGATATGTTTATTATCAGTCAAGATTTTTCATTTCGTATTTCGAATCTGATAAGAATTTTCATTGTTCTTGAATTTACGAAAATTTAGGTTATATCACGAATCGTCGACCCTACAAAAAATTTCAAGGTACGATATCAATTTGAAATTTTATTCTGTACAACTTTACTTCTATGTAAATTATTTGTACGATGCAGCGTTTTCGAGTAAAATGAAAAAATTGTATTTTCCACGTTTAGAAAAAATACAATTTGGTAACTTTTAACCAAAAATCATCCAACGTAATGGATACTTTGATTGAAAAAATCAACCATTTCGGTGAAATCCAAAATCTAAAATAATATGGTGGGGGGGGGGGGGGGGGGGGGGTAGGGGAGAGATTGGAAGGCATGTTATTGATTTCTGTTATTTAAATTTTCAAAAATAATTTTACTTGGAGAAGCCATTGAATTCTATCCTAGGGGACATATAAGGCTAAAATTTTGCAAAAACGCATTTCAATTGGACCTGTGTACGATTAACATGTCCAAGAATTAGTCTGAGCGAAGGAGTTGATTATTTTATTTTATTTTTTTTTTTTGCTTCATCCTAATGTAATGCTTATAGATATTGCTTAAATAAGTAAAATGGTGTAAAGAAAAATCAATTAACGTGTAAACCAGAATCTGTCAAACCTTCGACTTGGATTAGCTGTATTTGCTAATACTTAGTTCGCTAATTCTCTCATTCATAACCGCATCGCGGTTGCACATACTATGTACAAATGTCCTAAATTACCTGCGATATGACCTCTAAAAATTTTTCTAAATTACATTTATTCACTCGTAGATTGTCTATACGGGTAAGTTTTTGACTGACGTATCGCCCACTCGAGTACATTATTTCGCTTACATATCAACCTCTTCTTCCTCTTCTACTGCACGTAAATTTATAAAATTTTTATTCGTGTAACATATTATTTTTTTTTTTTAACGCAAAATTGTACATTTAACTGGGTTTTCATGGCGACTTGAAATTGTAAAACGCCGGGGAAATCTGGAATATGATCATTTCGATGTAGAATTTTTATTTGAAAATTGATGCTATTTTGATTTCCATGAATTGGAAAAGTTGAAAATTTGGTAATTTGATTTTTAATTTATTCGAGTCTCAGGGCGCAAAGTTCGTATATTTCAGTCAAATTACCAGTTGAAAAGTTGAAAATGAAAGTTGATCAATTTTCAATTCCCGACTGTCAGCAGAAATGTGAAAATTAGTCTATTTTTGATTTGACGAGTCGTAAATTCAAAATGGGGAGTTAGGTTATTAGTGTTGAGATTCAAATCATCGAAGCCTTGGCTTCGATGATTTGAATTATTCTACTTGTTCAGCGTTCATAAGACAAATGCTCGTGTTTCGAAATTGGAAAATTTAAATTGTCGAGGGTCCTGATTTTTGCAAATTTTCAAACATAAATATATGAAAATAGGTATTAAAAAAAATTCACGTAGCCATTTTCGAGTTCGGAACTATGGAAATTAGAAAATTTTATTTTGTGTACCCCCTCCCGCCTCCCCCTCTCCTTAACCGTTATACATCGGCTCAAATTTCAAAATTTTCCCTCAAATTCTCTCCAGGATAAAATTTTCTCTCTGAAAAAACCATTGCTTTGCCATCGTGACGGAGGGGGAGGAAGTGAGTGGCCGATAGTTAAGCTAAAAATTATTTTTCAGGATTATCCCACAATATCTAGTGGTTTATTCCAAAATTCGAGGATAGGGACAGTTTTCTACTCTTATTGGGGGGAGGGGGCAAGTGATACATTTTTCGTTGGGCTTTTGAAAAAATTCGAAAATTTTAACACTGGACCACCGTAATAGGTACATTTGTTCTCAGGTAATAATGAATATAAATTGGACATGATAAAAAAAATGAAGAGACCTTCGCCTCCCACTCCCAATTCACAGCTTCGGGGAACTGTCTGCACTAATTGCACCATTCCTCAATTGGCCCCTATTTAATAATAGTAAACGCACTCGTGTCATTTTTAGTCTTGTTTTCTATGTCATAAAATCAATAAACCGAAGCTATTATTAGGGAATATCTTTAGTGCTTTCGAAGACCATTGAGACCATTTTGGACATGTCAGATATTTTAATATCGAAAGATGTTTAGTAGTACATTCTAGAAAAGTCGTCAACAATTGACTGTTATCATTAGATGACGTTAGAGGACCATCAACAGTTTGACGTCATCAGCGATTAATGGACTTATTTTATGAAGGATTAATTTTATGATTTTTAGTTGAAATGTTGAGAAAAATTAGAGATGTTTGAAATTCACTTGTCGAAACAGTGGACTGCGACCTTAAATCGATTTTATGATTTTGAGACCCGTCAACAGTTGACCTTGACTCTGGATTGATTTCAAGATTTCAAGTTGAAATGTTAAGGAAAATTAGTTGACACTGATCCCGATTGATCTTATGGTTTGAAGTTGAAATGTTGAGGAAAATTAAAGATGTTTAAAGATGTCCCATGAACAATCGACCTTTACGCAGGGTTGACTTTATGATTTCAAGTTGAAATATGAAGGAAAATTAAAGAAAGTGGACCTGTAAACAATTCTGACCTTGACCTTGGATTGATTTTATGATTTTGAGTTGAAATGTCATCATCATTTGTCCCGTCAACAGTTAAGCTTCTCGACATTTCGATTTGAAATCTTAAAATTAGAGATGTGACATCAGTGGACTTATTTTTCGAAGGATTGATTTTATCATTTTAAGTTGAAATATTGAGGAAAATTAGAGATGTTATCAGTGGACCGGGAACTGTGTGACGTCATCAGTGGACAAATTTTTATGACCTGGAAAGACATCTGTGGACTTATTTTATGATTTTACGTTGAAATGTTCAGGAAAATTAGAGATGTTTGAAGTCAACTCGTCAAAACAGTGGACCTTGACCTTGAATCGATTTTATGATTTTGAGTTGAAATGTGGTCATTCGTTGACTCGCCAACAGTTAAGCTTGGCCCTGAATTGATTATAAGATTTCAAATCGTAATGTCAAGAAAAATTAGTTGACCTTGACTCTGGATTGACTCGATGATTTCAACTTGAAATATGAAGAAAAATTAAAGAAAGTTGACCCGTCAACAATCGACCTTGACCTCGGGATTGATTTTATGATTTTGAGTTGAAATGTCGTCATCAGTTGTCTCGTCAACGGTCGAGCTTGACCCTGAACTAATGTTAAGATTTCAAATCGAAGTGTCGAGAAGACTTAGTTGACCTTTACTCGGTTTGGTATTATGATTTTAAGTTGAAATGTTGAGCAAAATTAGCAAATAACAAGTATTAAATGAAAAAAAAAGAAAATGACGAAAAATTGTACCAATTACATTTAAAATATCAAAACTTACATTCTTTCGATGTTTACTCTTTGCGTGCAAAGAGTTCTAATAGTATTGTTCTTATTTTTATTTTTTTCTCGAAATTGAAAAATAATTTACTCAGCTCGATTACCGACCAAAATCGATCAAATTTCGGGAATAGGCTTCGATTGGCTAGCCATTTGATACTCTAAAAGTGGGATGACCTTGGGTCAAAATTCATTTATGCTCAAATTAGGGAAAAGGAGGTGCTGAGAGACTGAAATAGCAAAAAAGTTCTTTTTTTTAATCAATCGACAGAGAATCCAAAGTTTCATAACATATCCAAAAATCAGCCTCCTAGGTCAATCAAGAAGAGAGATATTGAGGTACATCCCCTATTTGACCCTGGAAAAAGTTTGTTTCGCCCCTATCTCCCCTCCAAATCAAGGTAGAGTAGGGTTCAAAATTTGACACGTGTACTCAGTAGAAGCTCTATATGTGCTTGGGGGGGGGAGAGGTTCAATTATTTATCCACATCGCACCTCTTCATAGCCCCGAAAATGTAATGTTTTGGTTTTATTTTTATTGACTCGCAGAGTCCTCTCTAAATTGAGCTAGGAGGTTGAAATTTGGTATGCAAATTTAGTAAGGGTTTTTATAAGTGCCTGTTGGTCGGTATCTACCCGTACTCCTTCCATCGTTGTTCAAGAAAAAACATCACAGAGCGCTTGTCTTTTTATTTCACGAACGAATAATTGGCATAAATATTTCTTTTACTTTGCAGCAGTCAGGCTCAAAAAGCAACGCATTGGTGAAGTGGTACTGAAAAGTCAAGATCCCCAACTAGGGCGCCTACTAAATGTACATACCTATTTTCAAGTTCCTAGTTCAATTTGGAGAGGAGTTATGTGAAGAACAAACTCAAGAAACTCCAAAACTGAGAAAAAGTGATTTAAAAAAACACATATTAAGGGCTGTGTAGGTGTTAAATGGGACTGAAAAATCGAGATCCCCAAAAGGTACATGTAGGCTCCTACCAAATGTACATACCTCATTTCAACTTCCCAGCTCAATTTTGAGGAGAGTTATGCGAGGAACAAACTCAAAAAACAAGAAAAAACTATCAAAAACGCACATATTAGGGGCTGTGTAGGGGTGAAATTGGGCTGAAAAGTTGAGACCCCCAAGAGGCAGATCTAGGGCTCCTACGAAATGTACATACCTAATTTCAAGTTCCTAGTTCAATTCGGAGGGGAGATAGGATAGGAACAGTCCTTTTTCAGGTTCAGGAAAGGGGGAAACCCCCATATCACTCCTCCTAATAGACTTAGAAAGTTGATTTTTGGATATGCTATACAACATTTGATTCCCTATCAATTCCCCGCAAAATCGGTAAAATTTGGGCAATAGGGTTAGATTGACGATGGATTTGATATTTTTGAGTAGGAATGACCGTGGTTTAAAACTCAGTTATGTCCAAATTTGGAGGAGGGAATACTAGTAGGCTACAAAGGCAAACGTGGATCCTATTTAAGCTATTCGATAAAGAATTCAAAGTCGTTTAACATGTGCAAAAATTAGCCCCTGTAGTTCAATTAGGAGGAGAGATATGGATGGTTTACCACTTTCTGACCTTGAAAAAAGGCTGCTCCACTTATATTTTTCTTCCAAATTAATGTAGCAGGTCTTAAAATTTGATATGTTCATTTTGTAGCGGATCTACATGCGCATTTTGTGGGTTTGACTTTTCAGCCCCTTTGCACCCCCTCACAGCATCTTATTTTCTAAATTTGTTCCTCGCATATCTTCCCTCCAAATTGAACTATCAGGTTGAAATTTGGTATGTAGATTCAGTAAGACTCTCAGATATGGATTTTCGGGGTTTCGGCTTTTCAGCTCTATGGCACTCGCTCATAACTCCCAAAAAGGAGTTCTTTGCTTGGTTTTTCTTATTTTTTCAAATTTTTCTCCTACATATCTCTCATCCAAATTGAGCAAAGAAGTTAACATTTTTGGAAGTTTTGGATTTTTAAGCCTCATTGCACCCCCTCACAACTACCAGAAGGGAGTTTTTTGCCAAGTTTCTTTCATTCATGTACTTTATTCTACGCATATCTTCTTTTG
>FIZR01003323.1:6607-19892 GCA_900060175.1 Ferrisia virgata
TTGGGGGGGGGGGGGGGGAATTCAAAAAAAGTGAAAATAAATAGTTATCTGGAATTGCCGAAAATGGTCGTAATGGTCTTCTAAGACCCCAAAACGGATTATGAAGTATTTGTTGAATGTTTACCTATAACGAAGACTGTAGACAATCAATTCGTTATGATGATAACGTTGACGATCAATATTACAGATAATTTGTAATTTTCGAACATGAAGTAACTAAAAGTGGTTGTAATTAGAATTTCAACCATGGTTACGTTTGATTTTAGTCATATTTTATTAATCCAACGCAGAAGCATGTATTAGTGCTAGCACTCAGCTATTGAAACTTGTTTGAAGCCTAATATGTTGCCTATTTGAAACGTTGCAGGAAAATGCTAGAGTTGAAAAGCATCATTTCAAGTACCCACGTAGTACATACGAAATCGCATACTCATTGCCTACCTATTTTAGATGGTGACTGTAGGCATCTGTATACACCCAGATTCTCACCTTTGGGTCTCCTTCCACAAATGATAGTACAGGAGAACATTTTATCCTCCTCATCATCATTATCATCATCATCATCACCACCATGTCGTCGTCGTCGAAATCAATGAATCGGAAACTAAGACTCAGTAAGCACCTAACTGTATGCTTTTTGAAAGCACTGTCGTACAAGCTGGCCTTTTACCCGAGTATCGAAATTACAGAGAAGAGTAGATAAGAGGCTTAACGAAATGTAAGAGTCGAGTATGCACGGTTCGACACGTTGCATTAAAATGAAGGTAATTCGCTTGTGATGTCTTGTAAAAAGCTACACGAGTGGTGCTGCTAGACGGACGGGATGTAATGGGCAAAAATCCGACGTTCGTCCATCGGATCGTAAAAACTTTTCATTTACAAGCAGCTTTAACGGTGATGCTTCGAAAAGAACGACAAATCCGCAAACAGAAATTAATTCGAGCTGACAACGTTTTTGCTATTTGTTCGTTCAAGTAGAAACAAAAACTTTGACCCGATTAACAACAACATCGATAAAGCAACAAGGGGGCATATTCTAACAAATAAATTAACAATGGCGTGGCAGAAGAAACGAGTGAGATGGAAGAATAGATATACTAATGTCGTTGAATAAAAAAAGAAATTCTGAATAAAGCTTTTAATAAGATAGTAAACTTAAGCAGTCGAGGTTTAAGGCATGAAAAATAGAACATATGAACTTTAAAATAAATTTCAATTTGACTTTTAAAGTTCAATGAATGCTCCAAACTGTACTATCAGCAAAAGGCCAAGTTTTGTTTATCACAGGCAAGAAGTCATGTTTTGTTTGTTGGGACAAACACCCTACTTTGTTGGTGCAACAGAATCATTTGTCAGGGCAAACAGCCTTGTTTGTTGGATGAAAAGCCTTGTTTCACTCTCAAGACAAAAGGCCTCATTTGATTAGTCAGGGAAGAAAGGCACCTTAGTTGAGGCTAACAGTCTTGTTATTTGCAGCAGACACTCCCGCCTTATTTGTAAGGACTACAGGCACTGAAATACCAAGATGCCTATCTGAAGATTGCAGCGGAAAAGGGATTACAGAAAATTTATATAAATAGTTACTCACGTAATTCCCACTAGAGAGCGCTGATATGTAGCGTAAAAAATCATTTTTTTTTAGCTTTCAAAATGGATTTTACATGCAACATTTTCTTTTTTTGGAAATTTTTCCTGCAACACGATTGGTTGAGATTTTCATGAGTTATGAATTGTGATGATGATGATCAGCTGATGTGCCATCAAATGGTTTACAGTTGTTGTTGATGTTATTTGTTGATAAAAATATTATCAACTTTTAATTGGTTGAGGTTAGTGGTATTCATACGATTAAAATCCAGGAAAAATTTTCAAGGCAAAGTATCGGTGCTCTCTAGTGGAATATATGTCAGTAATTATTTACCAAATCCCCTCATGTCTGTGTTCACCATTAAGGTATCTTACAGCCTTATTTGTTATGATAAACAGCCTCTTCTGTCAGAATAACATTCTGGTTTATTGGTGTGAAAAGCATTCCCTTGTTTATGCGGGCAAAAGGCTATTTTTGGATTGTTGCGGGGAAAATGCATGGTTTTGTTTGTTAAAACAAACATTCTCCATTGTTCAAGCAAACAGTCTCTTTTGTTGGGGCAAGTAGCCTTGTTAACCAGCGCAAATATCTTCATTTGTCAGGACAAAAAGTCTGTTTGTTGGAGCAAAAACACAATCTTTGTTTCTCTGGACAAAAAATCTGGGTTTGTTTGTTAGAACAAACAGCTATCTTTGTTCGGACAAACTGCTTTGGCTTGTTTGTGGGGTTTAACCAGCTTATGAAAAACCAGCCTCGTTTGTCATGACAAATAGCTTCATTTGTCAAGTATAACAGTCCCAATGTTGTAGAAGCAAACAGCTTTGTTTGTCATAACAAACAACCACGTTTGTCCAGGTAAAATTTTTGTTTATTTGGGTAAAAGCTTTGTCACATTTATCTGAAAAAGGGCTTTATTTTGTTTGTTGGAACAAAAAGTCAAATTTTGTTTGTGTGTGGAAGGGGACTCATTTGCCAAAGTAAACAGCATAGTTTGTTGATGCAAACAGCCTAGTTTATTTGTCATAGAAAAAAGGTCTCGTTTGTCACAACAGGAATCCAGGTTTTTAGCTGTGAAACTGTGTTGGTAAAAAGCTTCGTTATGTTTTGCAGTGCAAATTTTTTCGTTTGTTTTGTCAAAAAGGCTCATTAGTCAAGTCAAATAGTTTTGTTTGTTGGTGAAAACAGCCTTGTTTTTGGATGCAAATAACTATACTTTGTTTGTTGGGGGAAAGGCTTAGTTTTGTTAGTCAGGGAAACTACCCTTCTTTGTTAGAGCCAACAGATCTGTTTACAGAGCATTCAGCCTTGTTTTGTCAAGACAAACAGCCTCGTTTGTAGGGGCAAATAGGCAAGTTTTGTTGGTTGGGGCAAATAGCTTGCATTGTTTGGCTAAACAGCTTCGTTTATTGGGGCAAACAGACATTTGCCCAATGCAAATGAAATACGTGTTACATACGAATGTGTGCACCTTTTATGGGTCAGCGGGGTAGTGAAAACCAACAGCATCTGCCTTATTACGAGTATGTTAAAGCTCCAAGTTTTTTCACTTTCTTCATCGACATGTGTGGTTTGTTTTTATGAATTCGCAGGTAAATGGTAGGACACGGTTGACTTCGCAATGATGAAAACACTTGCGGTGTACAACAGACTACGACAATTGTGCGATTTAAATTTAACTTTAGCGTATGGTGGTATCGAAGTTCGAAAGGACAAGTTCATTACTGCATGAAAGTTTCATTTGACGTTGCGTTGCAAACTCAAAACTCTACAATAACGACTACAACTCGTCGACTGTGTGCGATAAATCAAGCGTATTAATGTTATAAAACGAAGAAGAAGCAGGCGTTACACGATATTCGAGCAACTTGTACGTAGCTCTAAAAGCATTATGAAAAGCAGCAGAAAAAAAAAGTCGAGTAAAAATTTTATAGCAGCAAATCAAAGGTTGGCGAGAGCGAGTCGGGGAGCTTTCATATTTTAATAAGGACATCGTCGTGAAAGAAGCGAAAAAAGGGCGAAACTAGAATTGAAGCATGTGAGTGGGAAGGAGGGAGGATGCTGCCATATAGAAAGATGCTTTTTCAATATTGCCTGATAAAAGAAGAAGGAAAATTGGAAAGAGGGTTTAAAAACATTGCACTATAAGGTAGATATATCTATCCACCTACCAGTAATATTTGTATTATACCCGATTCTGACCCGTATTATATTTTTTCGGATTTTCTACAAATACTTAAATATTCTCTTCATCGCACCTGCAAAATTGATCGGCTCACTTTCTTTGAGCCCTTGCCTGATTAATTGCATATTTGTAATTCTCTTTTTTTCAGTCGTTAAAAATTATCGAAAATTGGGTAACAAATCAACAATAAATGCTGATAATTAAGTGAAAATTGCTACCTAAAACGTGAAAAATCATCGAAAATTGAATAAAAAAATGATAGAAACAAATTTAAAAAAAAACAAAATATTGATTAAACATCATGAAATAATGATGAAAAATTATTGAAAAATGATCAAAAACCGTAAAAATCATTGAAATTTAACGAGGACGTGAAAATCGAAGATATGTGACAATTGGCCTAAAATGTGAAAAAAGTTATTAAAAATAATCGAATATTGGGTAAAAAATCACCAAGCAATAGTAGGTGAAAATTCATCCAAAATATGAAAAAAAAAAAGATACAAATCATTGATAATTGGGTAAAGAATTGACAAAAAAACGGAAAAAATAAAAATAATTGACTAAAAATTACAAAAACTGTTAAAAATTGAGTAAAAATTGACCTAAAATATGAAAAAAATCGTTCAGCCATTGATAATAGATCAAAAATCATGAAATAATATTGAAAAGTGAATAAAAATTATTTAATAATTATTGAAATTTAGTAAAAATTTGACCAAAATAAATAAAAATATGGAAAAAATTGATTGAAATTCTCGAAAAAAATGTAGCAAATTGGATAAAAATTTAACTAAAATATAAAAATAAAAAATTTAAAAAACATTGAAAATTTACCGGAAATATAAACAATAAGGTTAAAAATCGAACATAACTTTTGTAAAACATTCATAAAATTGGTCTAAAATCACGAAAATTTTTTGAAGAACATGTAAAAATTTACCAAAATTTGTTAGAAATTATCAAAAACTGGATAAAAATTAGATGGAAATGGGTTTAAAATGTTAAAAATTAACGAAGAAATGTTGAAAAACTTGTGAAAATGGAATAAAAAAGCCGAAAATTACGAAAAAATTACGAAAAAATGTTGGAAAATTATGAAAATTTGTCTAAAACATGAAAGCAAAATTTAAATTGTTGGAAATTCGGTAAAAAGTGCAGAAAAACTGATCAAAAATTATGAAAAGTCATTGAAAAATATTGTAAGTTGATCGCAATCATGGTAAAATTTTAGAAATTTGGTTAAAATTGACCTAAAATGTGAAAAAAAATCGTAAAACATCGTTTAAAAATCATTGCAAAATTGGGTAAAAAATTAACAGAAATGTGTGTATTAAATGCAGAATATTGATCGAAAGTGACGGAAAAATGTTGATAAGCATGTAAAAATTGACCAAAAATTGTCAAAACTCGCGAGAAATTGTAGAAAAATGTCAGAAAATTGGCCAAAAACATAAAAAAAATTGTTAAAAAACATTGAAAATTAATCAAAAATCATGAAAAAATGTTAAAAATTAGTTGAAAATTTACCGAAACTATGAAAAAAAAAACTTGAAAAACATTGAAAAATGATCAGAAATTATGCAAAAAAGTTAAAAGTTATGCAAAAATTGAGCGAAAATCTTTAAAAAAAAACGTTGAAAACGTAGAAAATTGAGTAAAAAATTGTTAAAAATCACCAAAAATAGTTTGAAGCCGATTTTTTTCAAAATTTTTGTAAAATAGGTAGTGAAATGTTTTCAGTGTCAAAATGATATACACATATGAGAGAATTTACCAAAAAATTCACATGTTTGGTTTTGCTGGAGGGGAGAAAAAGGTGTTATCAACTACTGGCAACTAGCCTCAGGTTGATCTGGAATTTTTTCCAGAAACAGGTGATTAAGATTGGGGGGGTGAACAACACAAGGGATGGATGGGGTATACATTGGAGCATATTATATAATTTTTTCAGAATTTTTTGATCATTACACGCGACGCAGTTAGCAAAAATGTAAATAATATTCCTCTCACCGATCAACTACAGACCAATTACTTTAGGGAAAAGATTCCAAAAATTGATCAGTAATATGAAAAAAATTTATTAAATGTTGAACTTCAAACTCATTTTTTCGGAATTGGTGAACTTTTGAGGAAAATATTGTAGAAGTAACGTTGTAGAATGTGAAATTCTCAACCATTAATTTTCATTCCATTTTCATCAATGATGCCACCGTTCGAGAGGTATTTATGAAAAATAGAGAAAATTTTGAACTTTAAAAGCTAACATTTCCGAGCACTGGTCGACTTCAAAAATTTAATCAGCTCTTCTCTAATAGGTAATTTACTCACGGTGAAAATTTTAAGGGGATCGATCAAGCTTAACTACAGTTATCACGTTAGAAAGGAATAAGCTTTTAAAATCGAAAAAGCTTGGTTGTGGGGTTTTTTTTTAACGAGCTCATTTCATCTAACTTGGTTTCATTTAAACAGGAGTCGATCAGTTGAGAACGTTCCCTTGTATACGTAGATGTACTAATATTCTCGTCCACTTTTCCTTCTGGAATTGAGCTGTTTACGAAGCTCGGGTTAAAAACCTCCAACCATTCGTTTGCGTGGCTTTCAGTAAAAGTATTAGGTACATATTAAACCATAATATATAGGTAGCTAGCTATGCACATTGCAAGTAGGTACGGGGTATACGTAAAACCCAACTTGGATACCGGATTTTTGTATATATGTTGTGTATAATGTTAAAAATATGCTATTGCCGAGCAGTTGCATGCGGTTTAGCAAAGAAACCCCAACTCGACGTTAGTAGTAGAAGTAAATGTTGGAACAATTGCTAGCTTTTTACACCATTACATACAAATACATACAACAACCACGACGACTACTCGACGATAAATGGGTACCGCGTAAACGGTGCTGTAAAGACACCGCAACATAGTAGTAAATTGTGCAACGAATAAAACCCGAGTCGAAATTACCATAGGTAACGAAACACACGCTACCCACTCACAATAACATAGCTAGGTAGGTAGGTAGGTAGGTAGGTAGGTAGGTAGCTAGGTACCCTCTACTTATAATATTACTCGTATAAGAGAGAGTACATTATGTATACATGTACGTTTTCACACAGCAACACACAAACGCCCCTCAAGGTACTGGAAATTTGTTGTATATACGCGAATGCATCGGCGTCAAATGAAATTAGCCGAGGAAATTTATCGATTCGGCGAATTATGCAATACCGCATCATACATTTGCCTAACGTGTCTTTCACCTCGCACTTCTCTTCTTGTTTCTATATACTTCTCGATTTACCAGGGTCTGCATTCTGCGAATCAAAGTTAAACACGAAATAAAATAGCTGACTCGATGGAATACCAGGATGTGATAGGAAATTCACCCTAGCAAATAGAAGAGCGTTTTTCTTTTCATTTGGTTCGTCTCGCATAGCTTCCTGTTGCTTTGACTGGCATACGAACCGCTAATTGAAAATATCTGAATAAAAAAAAACTGCCCATAATATAATTTTTCCATCTCTATTGTTATTGTAATAAGAATTGAGAAACAACTTTGATTCGCATTCCTGGTAGGAGGGGTATAGTGAAGCTAAGAAGTCGAGAGCCCTAAATGGCACATCTAGGGCTCCTACTAAATGTACATACTTAATTTCAACTTCCTAGCTCAATTTAAAGGGGAGTTGTACGAGGAACAAACAAAAAATAAAAAAAAACGACTAAAAAACCACTTTTTGGGGGCTGTGAGAGGTGCAATGGAGCTAAAAAGTCTGAATCTTTGAGAGGCACATCTAGGACCTTCACTAAATGCATATACTTAATTTAAAATTCCTTGCTCAATTTGGAACGGGAATTATGTGAGGGACAGACTCGAAAAAGTCAAGAAATAAGAAAACCAAATCAAAAAACCACTTTTTGAGGCTGTGAGAGGTGCAATGGAGCTAAAAAGTCTGAATCTTTGAAAGGCACATCTAAGGTGCTAACTGAATGTACATACCAAATTTCAACTTCGCAACTCAATTTGGTGGGGCGATAGGGGAAGAACGGCCCTTTTTCAGGGTCAAAAAAAGGGAAAACCCCCACACCTCTCTCCTAGTTGACTTAGGAGGTTGATTTTTGGATATGTTATACAACTTTTGATTCTCTATCAATTAGTTTGAAAAGGGGTAATTTTTGCGTTTTTGACCCCTCAGCAGCTCCTTCTCCAAATTGGGGCATAACTGAATTTTGACCCCATTTCATCCCTACTCATGTATATCTAATCTACTGCCAAACTGAGCCGATTGACCGAATTGGAGAGATTTTGGTTGGTATACAGGGGAGAAAATGATTTTAATGTTCGAGAAAAATAGAAATAAATATCTTACAAGGCTAAAAATCGTCTTTATGGTCATCTAGGGCCCCCAAACGGCCGTTGTTGGAACCCCTCCCCCCCTTGCTATCTACCGTTGGTTGATATACTGTAATAGCCTGGTTTTCATTGACAATATGACTTGGAAAATCAGGCTAAAAAGTATTGTTTTTTTCCTAGTCAATGATGAGGGTAAGGGGACTGCAGTGGTGGCTGTGAGGCTAAACATTCACATTTGGGATCTATACTAAATCAATATACCAAATTTAAACTTCCTAGATCGATTAGGGAGGAGAGAGGATATGCTAGAAACAAGCCCAAAAAACAAGAAAAACCTACAAAAAACTACATTTTTAGAGTTGTAGGAGGGTGCAATGAGGCTGAAAAGTTGAGGCCCCCGAAATACGCATCTAGGACTCCTACTAAATGTACATACCAAATTTTCACTTCTTTGCACAATTTAGAGGGGCGTTACAGTCTCATAAAACAAGAAAAATCTTTTGGGGCTAGAGGGGATGCTGAAAAGTCAAAACCTCCAAAAGATACATCTATGGCCCCTATAAAGTTTTTTTTTTAGGCAGGCCTCATTCCTAAGCTTAGCTGGGTGAGATGTGTTCATTGGTAATATTTAGTACAATCTTAGATTATACAACTTACTTTCTTCACATGGTACCTAATGGTTTATTCAGGATGAGAGGTATACACTACCATTAAACTAATGATTATGGAATCGAACTGGGCTAAAAACCACTACCCGCTGTGGTAGTGGAAAACCATGGTCAATTTTACAAACTGTGATTTAAAATAGTTTTTCTTCACAAGATTCTTGGTTGTTCATGCATTCTTAGTTAAGGTCTTCAAGCATCAATGGTGGAAGTGATGGCCTGTTTGAGCAATGTGTTCTTTGTTCTTGCCATAGCTGACGAATTACTGACCGCACACTAAATCTCAACTTCCTAGCTCAATTAGAAGGGGAGATGGGGGAAGAATAGCCCTTTTCCAAGGACAAGAAAAGGAAAACCCTCATGTCTCCCCTCCTAATTGACTCAAGAGACTGATTTTCGGATATGTTATACAACTTCAGATTGTCTATCGTTTGGCTGAAAAAGAATCAATTTTTGCAGATTTATCCCCTCAACACTGCCTCTCCCAAATTTGGGCACGACTGAATTTTGACTCTGAGTTGTCTCTACTCATATAAATATATATATGATCTTCCACTAAACTGAGCCTATTGACCGAATTGGAACGATTTTAGCCAGTATCGAGCAGAGTAAATGATTTTCGTGTTGAGGGGGCGAACATAAGGATGAATATCTGACATGACCACAAATGGTCGTAATGGTCTTCTAGGACCCCAAAATGGATTTTATTGATATACCCCTGTAGCCTGGTTTTCATTAACAGTATGACAAAAAATCGAGCTAAAAATTCAATCGTCCAATAACATTACTTTATTATTACTACATTCAACCGACAACATGGCCAAATCCTTTTTTATTTTTTTTCGCCCTAGGAAATTATTTTCATTACATTATTATTGTGTTATTTTTTTCACACTTACAGAAAGCCCGCGGCACATTAAAGCCGCCGAAATATCACCGGATTTATTCACAAAAATGTCACCTCGTTCGATCTCCGAGACGAAAAATTTCTATACGGTTTTTCTTTTTCATTCTTCGGGTATTATTATTGTATTAACGAGTATTTTTTACAGCGCATATTTCTCGCTTTTTGATATATGTATTTGTAAATCATGACCCAGTTTTTTACCACGTACCATCATCACCGGCCAAAGGGAGTCTACAAAGTGGGGAGGAGCCCAACTTACGTCAATTTTACTGCCGCTTAAGGCTTTTCCTTGAAAGAAAACGACAGACGCTTCGCTCAGTGCGGAACGTATTTTTGCGTAGGATGTAACCCTCCTCTCCCATTTTCATCATTCTATCTCTTTTTTTCTCATCTTTAACTACGCGAAGGGAGCTTATGATTTCGAAAGAGAAAAAGCTAACAACAAGAACGAAATAATCAACGCGCTGTGGATACCTTTACCCATCTAGCTAGGTAGCTACCTACGCAAACTTATACCATATACTGTTGTGTTCACCTAACGAAGCCTTTGTCGGCTGCATGGTGACCATTTTGGCTTCTAATGTTTTGCAGCTTGCACCAGGTTGTAGTGGGAATTTATTCTTCTCATTCGATTAAGCTAAGGTGGTTACAACTGATTGGTAGGTGGTTTATTAAGGATATTGTTGGGATGATGTAGTTATACCTTATCTGGAGCCAAACGTATGGTAATTGATACAAGTCGAGATTTGCAGAAGTAGATAATGGATTTTGTTGAAGAGTTAGAAGAAAGGATCATGAATAATTTGGTCGATACAATCAGAGTCATTGGCCCTGAGAACTAGATCTTTCAGTCCTGAAAACCACAGCAGTTTGCCTTGGCATACAGAACTATTGGCTGACACAAATAACTCTGTTAGTTATAACGAAACGAGCTAATCGTTACAACAAACGAACCTAAAGAAAACGGAGTTGTTTGTCTCAAGAAACAAAATTATTTGCCTCGACAAACGAAGCGGGTTAGTCAGACAAATAATGTTATTTGCTGCGACAAACAGAGATGTTATCTTAATGAAACAGAACTGTTCACCTCGACAAGCAGAAATGTTTGGAAAAAGCTGTATGCTTTGACAAACAAAGCTGTTTGCTGTAACTAACAGAGCTATGGAGCTTTTTGTTTTGACTCCATTTGTTGAAGTAAACACAGCTCTCTGTCTGTTGGTTAGAACAAACACAACTGAGCTGTTTGCTGTGACAAACAAACTTTTTTGCTATGACTAAGATACCACAAACGGAGCTGTCTGCTATGACTAATGGAGCCATTTGCTACAACTAATGGACAGTGGTGCTCCCAGAAATTTTTCTGAGAGCATACGCTACATTTATACCTATTTGAAACCAAGCAGCTGTATGAATTGGAGATAAAATGAGACTCAGCCCAGGCACTCCATTCCCAAAACTGTTTACACTATGAAGTTGGTGAAAGCCACAAATTTCCTGATTCCGACTTCTCAATTTCTTTCCTATAAAAGTGCTTTATGCTACATTCCCTCCACCTCGATGAAACTAACCAATCATGGGGAAGAAGACCATCAATTGAAAAATTGCTGACTAAATTTCATCAAAAATTGACAATTTTAATTTCATGAAGAAGGGGATAGAAATAAATTGAAAGATCTATCCGTATGTAGTAAATAATTTAGTGCTTAAGTAACACAAAATTCAAAACCAACAAACAGATCGGTGTTGATCTGAGTGGAGCGAGGAGAAACCATTAAAAAAATGAAAATTTTAATCAAAAAATGTACCATTTCCAAGGATTTGGTCAAGAAATTCTGTAATTTTTAAAGACTACATAATCAATGATGTATTCATAGACTTCTAAAAGAAGGGATTTCCTGAAAATTTTTACAAAAGATTTTGCAAAATTTAGAAGATCAGCAGTTGGAAAATAACTCTATATGCTAAATATTACTGTTATCTCACGTGTAAAACTAAATAAGGGTAACAAACGTAATGATTTAAAAGTATACGGCGTATACGTAGCATTTTTAGATATTTTTTTGAGAGTACACCGTGTATATAGCATATACTCTCTGGGAGCACCGCTGTTAATGGAGCTGATTACTGCACCTAACAAAGCAGTTTGCTACAACAAACTGAGCTGTTTACTACAACACAAACAGAGCGCTTTGGTACGATTAATGGGACGTTTGCTATGACTAACAGAGCTGTTTGTTACAAAAGAAGAGGTGGTTTGCTACAACAAACATATTCAAACTGTTTGTTACAACAAATGGAATGTTTGCTACAACAAACAGAGCTGTCTGCTATACAACTAATAGTGCTGTTTGCTATGACTAACAAAGCTGACTACTACACCTAATAGAGCAGTTTTCTACAACAAACTCAGCTGTTTACCACACAAACAGAGCAGTTTGGTACGATTAATGGGATGTTTTCTATGAGTAATGGGGTAGAGTGGTTTGTTACAACAAACGGGGCTGTCTGCTATGACAAACAAATCGAAAATATTTGCTAGGACAAATGAAATGTTTGCTACCACAAATGGGGTTGTTTGCAGCAACTAACGGAGTCCTTTGCTATAACTAACAGAACTATTTGCTACAAAACAAACGGAGCAGTTTGCTATAACTACTGGTGCTGTTTGCTACAACAAACAGAACAATGAAGATTTTCGCTACAACTAATGTAACAGTTTGCTATGACTAACAAACCTGGTTTGTTACAACAAACGGAGCCATTCGCTAGGACAAACGAATTGAAACTGCTTGCCAGGGCAAAGGGAATGTTTGCTACAACAAACAGAGTTGTTTGCTATGACAATAGGAGTTACTTGCTAGGACTAATAGAGTTGTTTGTTACAACCAACTGAGCCAAAGTAATGGAGCTGTTTTCTGCGGCTGACAAAGCGCGTTGCTACAACTAACGAAACCGTTCGCCATGACTAACAGAGCTGTTTACTTTGACGAATGAAATAGAGCTTTTTGCCATGATAAATATAACATAGCTCTTTGCTACAACGCACAGATCATTTTGGTAAAAATAACAAAGCAATTTGATATGAAAGAAATAAAGCCGTTTCCTACAACAGACATGGCTGTCTGCTATGGTAAATGGAGCTGTTTGCCTTTGCCTTTACAAACGGAACTCTTAGCCCTGGAAAAACTGAGATATTTATCATGACAAAAGAATCTTTTCTTACAAATAGAGCAGCTTCCATGGCAAAAAATAGCAGTTTTTTCAAAAAATCAGAGTATTGTTTTCTGAGATCAACAAAGACGCTCGACTTGACTAAGGCGGTCGTTTGCCCCGATTAGTGGCGTAACAACTACGGGGTACAAGGGTACATTGTACCCCCCCCCTCCATTTTTCCGTTTTTTTTTAATTTCTGCTTAGAGATATGTATCGCAAAAATTAGGAATCCAAATTTGACACACAACCTACTTTGGAATGCGCAACATGTTTTTATTTAGTATTACCACACCCACTCTGAGGACCACTGCACATTATGTTGCCAGCGATTTCTTGAGGCTCTTCTAATATTTGCCAGACAGTAACTAGACTTG
>FIZR01003325.1:0-16983 GCA_900060175.1 Ferrisia virgata
AATTTATTCAACTTCCTTAAAAGTACCGGACTTCTTTCTAAAATCTAACAAATTTTCCCATCCGTGCCTCTGGCCTAAGTTGCAGTATATGGCACGTAAAATGGAAAAAAGTAAAAAGTAAGTAAGTTTTTCAATTTTTAATTATTTTTTATTTATTTTTTTAACTTTTTTAATTTTTAAATTTTTTTGTTTTTACTTTTTTTTACTAATTATTTTTTTCAATTTTTATTTTTCTTTTTTTAAATTAAAATTTTTTTATTTCTATTTTAATATTTTCAATTTTTTAATTTTTTTTATTTTTAATTTTTTATACTGTTTATTTTTTTAAATTTTTTTTAAATTTAAAATTTTTCTTTTTTTAAATTAAATTTTTTTTATTTCTATTTTAATTTTCTTAATTTTTCATTTTTTCAATTTTTATTTTTTTTACTGTTTTATATTTTTTTATTTTTAATTTAAAATTTTTTTTTATTTTATTCTTATTTTTTTATTATTTTTATTTCAACTTTTTTCATTTTGAAATTTTTTTAATTTTTTAAATTTTTTAATTTTTTTTTTAATTTTTTAACTTATATTCGTAACTTTGTAGCGTAGTTGTTCCGATTCTCTCGCATTTACCGTCAAAATAAGAATTTCATTTCTATTTTTGTCCAAAAATGACTAAAAATTCTTTTTTTTTAATTGATATTTTTTTCATTATATGACTACAACTCTCGGGGTTACCGCCCCCTCCCCCCCAATGCGTAGAAGGTCCTCAGCCATTCATTTAAAAATTTAGTTTCATTTATTTCAGCACTTTTTGCCTTCGCCACTTTTGGTCTTTTCAATGGGTTTTGTAGTTTTTGCATTTTTTTCTGTTTTTGCTGCTTTCGTTGTTTTCACTGTTTTTGTTGTTTTTTCTCGCTCTTTTCACTCTTTTCACCATTTTTGCTCTTTTCGCAGGTTTTGAAGTTGCACTATTTTTGCTATTTTCACTGATTTTGTTTTTTTCATTCTTTTTTCTTTTTTATCTTTATTAGCAATTTTCCTTCTTTTAGTTATTTTTGTTTTTATCCTCTTCTCGCTATTTTTACTCTTTTAGACTTTTTTTTTGGCTTTGCTGTTTTAGCTGTTATCGCTGTCTTTGCTTTTTTCATTCTGTTGGATGTTTTAGCAGTTTTCACTCTATTCTTTCTTTTTACTGTTTTCGCAGTTTCAGTTTTTTTTACAGTTTTTTCAGTTTCAGCTGTTCCTGTTGTTTTCACTCTTACTGCTCTTCTGCATATTTTTGCAATTTTTGCAGTTTTTGAAGTTTTTGCTATTTCGGCTGTTTTTGTCGTTTCGACTTTGTAGTTATCGCAGTTTTAGCTGTTCAAGCTGTTTCAGCTGTTTTCACTCTTTGACCTCATTTTGCTCATTCCGTCCGCTATTTTAGCTGTTTTAGCTGTTTCAACTTCTTCAACGGGTTTCGCTGTACTTGGTCTTTTTTTAGCTGTTTTTGCTCCGAGCTCTTTTCACTGTCTTTTATACGTTTGCTATTTTCACTATTTTAGCTGTTTTCGCTATTTTCACTGCTTTCACTATTTCTGCTCTTTTTGCTCTTTCAGCTGTTCTCACTCTATTCGCTTTTTTTCTCTTTTTGCTATTTTTGCTCTATTTGCTGTTTTCGTAGCTTTGGCTGTTTAAAAATTTTTATAGACAGCTTTTACATCGAGGGTAAAATTTAAGATCATTTTTGACCAACTCATTTTCAGCTCCACCATAAGCAAGTCCTTCAGCTTGACCAAGACTCGAATAATTTTTTGTCCTATCCCTGTACAGTGCATGCTACAAAACGAACGAGGCCCGTGAACGCCGTACTTCCCACGAAAGCGTCGTGGAAAATATACCGTATGTGTACGGACTGAATACTACCCGTTTTTATTTATTTTTTGAGCAAGTTCAACCGGTCCAATATTTTCAACGTTTTTATTGTACCTTTATGAACAAATAGCAAATTTTATGGGGGAATAAAATCGGCCATACCTTTGAAATTTCATAACAAAATGGCCACCTAAAATTTTCAAAACCTCACAACTTGGCTAAAAATTGCCTAAAAATAAAAAAAAAAAATTTGAGGTTCTTCCAACTTTTTAAAATTAGCATTAAAAATTGGGAAATTTTTATCTGCATTTGGTAAAAATTGAAAAAATTAAGAGGAAAGAACTCACGTTGACCCTTCTACCCAAAAATACTAGCCAAAATTTTCTTGAAAATGTTTTCTCATCGTTGGTTGACCTTTGAAGTAGGAAAGGTTAAAATAGATTTTTCAAGCTAGATTCTTCACACGTACTTGACTCGCTGTACCCTTTTGGTGCCATTTTCTGTCGGACTTATGAAAAAAATTAAAAATTATTCCAAGTCTGGTCATGCTATTTCTCGTTCTTTCTCATTTCAAAGTGGATGGATGAAACTCGGGTCTTCTTTAAGCGAAATTAAACTTTACAAAAATTTTTTTTCAAGTTGAATAAATACCAATGTTAAAAGTTGATCTTATACGAGACTTGGGAGCATGAAAATACAAGAATAAGTTTCCTTTTGAGTAGTATAGTTGTTTGGAGATGATCTGATAGTGTACTTCAACAACAGCATCTTGACAGTATTGGACTGACATAAATGCATCAGGTTTGCCTTCAAGGATACCAACGTAATATACCACAATCGTCGTATACATACATATTGGTATATGCTACAATAACGTATGAAAATACGAGTAAAACTGTCTTTTATATTCGTTAAGAGAGACGAAATGAAAATACGATACATGCTACAAGAAAGAAAAGAGCAGCCTGTAGCGGTTCGAGTTGCTTGTGTAATATTATTACAACATGTACAATTGTGCACATATACACACACACACATATATATATAACATATGTGCAAGTATTTATGTACGAGTACTTAGACTTACTATATACGTACTCCATATCGTAGTACTGTAGAATCTGCCAGTTTGTGTAATTGTGTACGCTTAGTTGGGTTATACCTTACGACGAAAAATCTCTCACAAAGACTTTTTTCTCTTCAATCGTTTAATATTCTTGTATCATTTATTCGTATTATGTAAACAAAGACCGCACAATATGTGTGTAAGTGAGATTCACCTACTCTTTGTACCGAGACGAAGATGTAGAATACGAAAAATGAGCGCAATATAAATTACACGTATGCCACACATGTACCACGAGTACACTGCATACGTTCATACAGCAGAGTGGTGTGGTGTATCAAACCCTACATAGGTATGAGGTAAATAAGTATACCTTCGGAGATGAAGTTCTACTCAAACACATACCCTTACCTATACACCTAGATGCATTTTTTTGTTTTGTTTTTTTTTTTTACCCTCCACACTCGCCTCGTGCATTTGGTATTTTGCGCTACAACGTTCCAGCTAATGGTGTAAACTTTCATCAACTATTTCGGTCACGTTAGAGAGGTTTCCCAGTTGTATCTACGTCTTACCTATGCACTATATATTATGTACTTTTATCGTGTAGTAAGTATGTAATATGTATATCGGTTTAGCTCAAAATGAAATGCTGAATTCGCGTCTGTTTTGCCGCGAAATGCAAGACGTGCAAATGAGATTTTTGTTGATGGATTATGACATGCTTCGGTGCTTACGTATCTAGTATTTTTATGCAGCTTTCTACGTATATCGTACAAGCACCTGCATAGAAGGTGGAAACTACAGCACAGTCTCGATTTCTTGAGGGTCAACTTTCTTCCATTCTACGGAATTTAAATAGTCAAGTTGTACCCTATTGAAAAGGAATTAGAAACTTGAGTGTAATTTTTTTGTCGTTTAGAAGAATTTTAACCGTTGGCCTTTTCATAAATTCACAATATTCGTAAAAAAAATTAAAAAAAAAAAAAAAAACAGCCTGATTTTCGTGACATATTACAAACATGCGGATTTGGAAAAGGTTCAATGGGGCTAAAAAGTCAAAATCCTCATAACACAGATTTAGGGTATTTATTGACTGTACATACCTAATTTCATGTTCCTAGTTCTATTTGGAGGGGAATTATGCGAGGAACAAACTTATCAAATAAGAAAAAACTACCAAAAAACCAGATATTTGAGGCTGCGAAGGGGTGAAGTGTGACTGAAAAGTTGAGACTCCACAAAGCCACATTTAGGGCCTCTACTTAATATACATACCTAATTTCATGTTCTCAGCTCTATTCGGAGTAGAGTTAAGCGAGGAACAAACTTGAAAAATATGAAAAAATATGAAAAAAATCACATATTTGGGGACGCAAATGGGTGAAATGGGGCTGAAAAGTCGAGACCCTCGAGACACATCCGAGGCCCCAAATAAACGTACATTCCAAATTTCAGCTTCCCAGCTCTATTTGGAGGAGAGTTAATGCGAGGAACAAACTGACCAAAAATCCACATTTCAGGGGTTCTAAGGGGGTGCAACGGAGCTGAAAAATTTGGGTATCCCACACAGCACATCTGGGGCCTTTACTGAATGTACATACCTGATTTCAACTTCCTAGCTCATTTTGGTGGCGAGATAGAGCAGGAACAGCCCTATTTTGAGGTCAAAAAGAAAGAAAATCCATCCTATCTCATTTCTTAATTGACCCAAGAGGTTGATTTTTGGATATGTTATACAACTTCAAATTCTTTATCGATCAACTTGAAGAAGAATAATTTTCATGTTTTTGGCCCCTCTGCACCCCCTCACCTCAAAATGGGGCAAAACCGAATTTTTACCCAAGGTCATCCCCACTCATATGTAACTAATCCGCCGCCAAATTGAACTGATTGACTGAATTGGAGCGATTTTGGTCCATATCGAGCAGAGTGAATAATTTTATTAATGTACGGTGGAAAAAATAAAAATAAATATCTGACATGGCCAAATATCGTCTTAATGATCTTTTAGGATTCCGTAATAAATAAAGCATATCTAAAACCTCCACTGAATCGACATACCAAATTTAAAACCCCTGGCTCAAACAAACCTAAAAATACTTTTTTAAAGCTGCAACGGGATGCTATGGGGCTGAAAAGTTGAAACCCCCCAAAATAAGCATCTGGAGTCCCACTAAATCTGCAAATCTGCAAATCAAATATCAACCCACTAGCTCAATATGGATGGAATTTATGAGAAGTACAACTCCAAGAATAAGAAAAATTGCTGAAAAAAATTTTCACGAGACTGCGAGGGGGTGCAATGTAGCTAATAAATCATTTGCATACCAACTTTCAATCTCCCACAGTACAACTGGGATCGTTTTGAGCTTGAAAAACCTCGAGAACGGGTAAAAATTAAACCTAATCTAATCAAACCCCACTTTTTTGGAACTATAAGATCGATTGGAGAATGAAAATTGGCGAAAAGCAAGTTCAGAACACAGGATAACTCTACCCACATGTTAAATTTTACCCTCACTCATCGCCCCTTTCTCAATTTGCAGATCAGCTTTACGGGTGGAAAGGTTTCAATGAGGCTAAAAAGTCGAGGTCCCCAAAAAGCACATCTGACGCCCCTACTAAATAAATGTACATACCTAATTTCAAGTTCTTAGCCAAATTTGGAGGGGAGTTATGTGAGGAACAAACTCAAAAAACAAAAAAAATGAGAAGAATCTATCAAAAAACTATTTTTTTGGGGCTGTGAGGGGGTGCAACGGAGCTAATAAGACGGAGCCCCCAAAAAGGCACATTTGGAGCCTCAACTAAATGTACATACCAAATTTCAACTTCCTAGCTCACTTTGGTGGGGAGATAGGGGAGGAACAGACTTTTTCAAGGTCAAAAACAGGAAAACCCCCAATATCTCCTCTTCTAATTGACTTAAGAGATCAATTTTTGGATACCTTATACAACTTTTGATTCTCTATAAATCTGCTTAAAAAAAGATCATTTTTGCGTTTTTGAACCCTCAGCCCCCCACCCCCCAAATTGGGGCATGACTGAATTTTGACCCAAGTTCATCTCCATTCATATATATCTAATATGTTGTCAAATTGAGCCGATTGACCGAATTAGAACTATTTTGGTCGGTATCGAGCGGAGTACATGATTTTAATGTTCGAGAGAAAAGAAATAAAAATAAAAATCTGACATGGCTAAAAATCGCCTTAACGTTCTTGTAGGGCGCCAAAACGAATTTTCTTGATGTCTCCCCCCTCCTCAACCCTCATTCGCCGTTGGTCGATAGATTGTAATATGCTGATTTTCATTGACAATATGACATAGAAAATCAGGCTAAAAAGAGAAAAATCCTCATATTTCCATTTCTAATTAACCTAAGTGGCTGATTTTTGCACATGTTATGCAATATAAAATTCTCTATCGATTGGCTCAGAAACGAACAATCCCTACCATTTTAGCTTTTCGGCACCCCCTTTTCCCAATTTTGGGGCGAGTTGAATTTTAACAATTGAATTTTGATCCAAGGTCATCCTCTCTAAAAAATATCAAATCCTTTAATCTTAGTGGCCTAATTAGACTGATTTTGGTTGGTATCGAACGGAGCAAATAAATTTTAGCGGTGGGGGGGGAGGGGTAAAAGGAATAAATATCTGAAATGACCGTTTTCTAGGATCTCTAAACGGATTTCGTTAGTACCACTACCACCACCACCACCACCCCCCCCATCCCCCATAAATAGATACTCTGTAATAACCTAGTTTTCATTGGCCATATGGCATAGAAAATCAGGCTGAAAATAAAAATAAATATCCGACATATTCAAAAATGGCCTTAAAGGTCGTCTAGCGCATTAAAACGGTTTTTTTTTAAAGCCCCTTTTTCTCATCCGTCGTATATCGATAATTCCTAATAGCTTGGTTATCTTTAACGATACGCTATGGCATAAAAAAATCAGGCTAAAAATAACCAAAGCTCGCTTCCTGCTTTGTGTAGTAAGCAGTACGTAGAATAACAGGTCATTTCGCTCCGGTCTGTTCAATGATGCGCGAAAAAAATCCCACCACCACCACCATCAACAACGACAACAACAACAACAACAATATCTAAAAACGATGGCAATGACGACCAAACGAAAAACAAAAAACAAAAAACAAAAAAAAAAGGAGCATAAAACAAAATCACACCAGAAGTCATTCTCGTTCAATTAATCATCGTCAGGCGGTATTTTAATTTCGCCTACAGGTAGATATAGACTCTGTTTGCTGTATAGTTAGATACTGTATTCGTCGTAGAGGTAGGTATGGTAGTGGATGGCGATGGAGGTGGCGTTAGTAGATATTCATTTTATAATTGAAATCAATTAGCTAATGGACTAATATTAGGAATCACGCGCGTACACGGTACAAGGGTACTTCAAAACACCTACCTACTTCCGATGAGGTTTACATTATTCATCAAAAAGTATGGTAGTAATACGACTCTGCGATTGCGAAACAGATAAATTATGAAGATAATCATAGAATTCATATTTAGACAGTTAATCAGGATTATTGGTGCTCAATGCTCGTCGCTGGTGTTGAGGCGTTCGTTGGCTCTAAAACCGATACTACGTATATAGTTTAGCTTATTCGGTGCAGGGTAAACGTAGCTACTACATATTTTACTTAAAACTATACTACCGTATTATTTAGGTAGTATCTACACAGTACCATAGTATATACACCTAGATAATACGAAGTAAAAGTACGTACGCTATACGTACAAGCATATCGTACTGTATTCTGCAAATTACTTCCGCTTTCGCGCCATCCACAACCATCGCAGCCAAAAGTTACGTCTCCCTTGACGCGTTCCAGTTTCTATGCAAACTCTCTTGTTCTAGTCGTACCTACTACCTACCAATAGTACTTACTCATTTGCGAGCAGATATAGGTGTATATATATATATATACATACCCATCTATCTATTCACCAATATAGGTAGGAAGGATATTTTTCGCCGTATTATTTTCATTACCTAGCTATCTAGGTGAATGGTACAACGGGTACACATACAGCTTACTTGTACAACATGTATAAACTTGTCGTATAACGTATAGGATATTGATTACTGAATCCTTAGACAAAGTGCATATCACAGTGTAATACACTGAACTCTTTTTAATTATTCAACTGTGTCTGTGGTGCGCATATATAAGCAGGTTAACGTACTCGATTTTCAATTAAAATCCCCTCTCGCTGCGCTGTCTTCAAGTTATCATCATTGTTAGAATAGGTAACGTTTGGTTGGTCCACATAACCAGCGAGTATGTAAATGTATAAATCACTCTTACCTATAAAATGTTTTGCAATCTTACGCAATACGCTACCTTTTGCAGGGTGGGTATCCATCGATACAACTGTCGTGTAAATATTCCTGCAGATTTGCAGACTTCGAGAATAATTGTGTTTTCTTTTCGTCTGCTACGTTCGAAGCAGGATGAAGAATAAAATACCATTGCACATTATTACATGGGAATTATACGTACAGAAAATATGACACGATCTGCAATTTTGTTTCAAGTTCACATTTATTCTACGTACATGGAGGGTTCGTAAATTACATTAATATTCGCAGCTCGAGACAAATCATTCAACAGGAAGACGAAGCAAAAGACGAGAATGTATTAAGTTTATCAACGATGGTAGTATTGGCAAAAATGAACTCAGCCTGATTTTCGTGACATATTACAATCATAAGAATTGAAAAAAAGCATTGCAGATGGGGAGGGTTGAATGGGGCGACGATGTCAAAACGCCCAAAAGGCACATCAAGGGTCCCTACAGACGAGACATAGCTAATTTCAACTTCCTAGCCTAATTTGGAGGGAAGTTATGCGAGGAACAAACTTTAAAAATCAGAAAAAAGTTGGCCTAAAAATCAAATATTTAAGTCTGCGAGAGGTTAAAATGGAACTTAGAAGTATAGACCCCCAAAAAGGCACATCTAGGACCTTTAATAAACTTAAATACCTAATTTCAAGCTCCAAGCTCAATTTGGAAGGAAATTATGAGAGGAACAAACTTAAGCCACCATAAAACTACATATTTGAGGCGGGGGGGGGGGTGAAATGCGGCTGAGAAGTCGATACAAAAAGCACAGATAGGGCCACCTCAAATATACATGCCTAATTTCAAGCTCTTAGCTCAATTAGGAGAAAAGTTATGTAAGGAACAAAGTCAAAAAATGAAAAAACAAAAACAAAAATCCACATACTTGGGGTTGTGAGGGGGTGAAATCGGGCTGAAAGGTCGAGACTATCAAGAGGCACGTTTGTGACCCCTACTAAACGTACATACTTAATTTCAAGGTTCCTACCTCAATTAGATGGAGAGTTCTGACAGGAACAAGCTTAAAAAATAAGAAAAAACGACCAAAAAACCTTAAAAATAAAAAAAAAAACTAAAAAGCCACATACTTGGGGTTGTGAGAGGGTGAAATAGGGCTGAGAATTCGAGACCACTAAAAGGCACATCTAGGACCTGCACTAAATGTACAAATCTAATTCCAAGTTTCTAACTAAATTTAGAGGGGAGTTATGTAAGGAATAAACTCAACAAAATTAGAAAAATGAGATAAAGCGATCAGAAAACCACTTTTTTTTAGAGCTGTGAGGGGATGCTTTGGAACTAAGAAGTTGAAACTCCCAAAAGTCACATCTGGAGCCCCAACAAATGTACATACCAAATTTTAACTTCCTAGCTCAATGTGGCAGGGAAGTATCGAGGAGCAGTCATTTTTCAAGATCAAAAAGGAAGGAATACCCTCATATCTCCCCTCCTAATTGACTTGAGGGATTCATTTTTGCATATGTAATACAACTTTTGGTTCTCTATAAACTTGCTTCAAAAGAGGAAAATTTTTGCGTTTTTGGTTCCTCAGCACCCCCTTCCCCTCCCCCCTACAAATTGGGGCATAACAAAATTTTGACCAAAGTTCATCCTCATGGGCGAATAAAATAAAAATAAATATCTGACATAGCTAAAAATCGTCTTAATGGTCTTTTAGGACCTTAAAACGGATTTTGTTGGCATCCCCCCTCCCTCATCAGTCGTTGGTCGATGGACTGCAATAGCCTGGTTTTCATTGACAATTATGACACGGTGTAACTATTGGAATCACGTGGACTGTCATATTTGTGGAATGAGTAAGGATTGACATTGAAGTGAATAGTTGAAGCTCCAAAAAGTGCAAATCAACGACCCCTACTAAATCTACATACCAAATTTCAAAGTCTTGGCTCAACTTTTTGGTGAGGATATGCTCGAGTCAAATTCGAAAACCTGCGAAAATCATATAAGAAACTGTATTTTCGAAGCTGTGAGTTGGTGCCATCGGTCTGAAAGGTAAAAATCTCCAAAAAGAACTTCTAGGACCCTCAACGAACCAACATATCAAATTTCAAAGTACTAGCCCCCCTTTGCATGGCAGATATGATCGGGGTCAAAATCAAAAATTTGTAAAAATGCTTAAAAAAATATACACTTTTTTGGTGCTGTGAGAAGTTGGTACGAGCTTGAAAAAAAAAGATCAAAAAATCAAAAAGACCATCTAGAACTCCTACCAAGTCTACATACATACAGTATTTCAAATTTCAAATTTTTAGCTCAATTTGCGGGGAAAATATTCTCGGTAAAAAATAAAAACAAAATGTAAAATTTCCAAAAAAAAATGAATACTCATTCGAGGCTGTGAGACGATGTCATGGGTTTTGGAAAGTAGACATCTCCAAAAATCTTCAAAAAGCAGAAGTAAGACCCTAGCTAAATCTGGAGGAGAAATTTGCTCGCATAAAATTCGAAAACCTGCAAAATCAGCTCGAAAAAATACTTTTCCGGAACTGCGAGGAGATGCCATGGGCTTGAACAGATGTAACCTCCAAAAAGGTCACCATCTAGGACTCCTACCAAGTGTACATATCGAATTTAAAATTTCATCTTCTTAGCTCAATTTGGAGGGGAGATATGCACGAAAAAAAAAAACTCAAAAAATAAGAAAAACCAACTAAAACACAAAACTTTTGGAGCTGTGAGGAGATGCAGTGAGCTGAAAAGTCGTGATCCCCGAAAAGCATATGTGTGACTACTATTAAATCTACATACCATATTCCAACTTGGGGAGGATTTATGCGAAGAACAAACTCAAAACATCCATTTCTAGGCTGTAAGAAGGCACCAAGAGGTTTGAAACGTCGAGATCCCCCAAAATCACATCGATGAATTCTATTAAGTCCACATGCCAAATTTCAATTTTCTAGCTTAATTTGGAGGTGAGATAAGGGAGTTAACAGACCTTCTCAAGTCCAAATGAGGAGAAAACTCCCATATCTCACCTCCAGATTAGCCCAGAAGGTTGATTTTTTGGAAATGTTACACCACTTTGGTTTCTATATCGATTTACTTAAAAAGAAACAGTTTCTGTGGGTTTAGCTTCTCAGCACCGCCTCACCCAAATTTGGGCATACCTGAATTTTAACCCAAGCTCATTCCCATTCATATTTAGCTAATCCACCACCACACTAAACCTATTGACCGAATTGGAGTGATTTTGGTCAGTATCGAGCAGAGTAAATCATTTTAGTCTTCGAGGGAAAAAAATAAAAAAATAAACATCTGGCATAGCCAAAAATGGTTGCCATGGTCTTCTAGGGCCCCAAAACGAATTCTGTAATAGCCTAATTTTCAATGATAATACGACATGAAAAATCCGGCTAAAAAACAGTAAAATCTCCAAACAGCCTATCCAGAACCCTTGTTCAATTTACATACCAAATTTTTAATTCTTAGCTCAATTTTCAGAGAAGACAAATTTAAAAAACAAAAAAAAAATCATTTAAAAAACTACTTTTTTGCTGCTATAAGCCAGTATCATGGGTCTGCAAAATAAAATCTCCGAATAAACTTTGAAGGATCTCCCACTAAATTTACACTCCGAATTTACAAACTACCACTGTTGTTTGGAATAGAAAAATGCTTGGGTCAAATTTGAAAACTTGTAAAATTCGCTCAAAAAAATACTTTTTTGATGCTGTAAGAAGCACTAAAAAAAAATCGAAATTCGCGAAAAGCACGTGTAAGACAGATAGTAAATCTATCTGCCTAATTTAAGTCGTTCAGTTCAATTTAGAGATGAGGTATGCGAAGAATCATCTTTTTTCAAGGGGGAGTAGAGGAAAAACTAGCATAGGTCCAACTGACCGAATTTAAAAATAATTTTGTCGATATCCAGCCGAGTAAATAATTTTATCCTTCTATGAGTAGAATTCAGTAAAAATAATGAATATTTGACGTGCCTAATGTTTTTTTTAGACTCCAAAATACTTTTCATTGATACTCCATCTCCCCCCCTCCAACCACTTCCCTTTGCAGGTAGATAGATCGTTATGAACTTATTATCTTTCGTAAAACTGTACAGAGAAAATCAACTTGAAAAACTGGTAGGGAAATTCTCCTCTCCCCAATACATACTAAATCAGCAATTATCTTCATACAGCCCTCCCTCGCTTCCCTTTGGGATGATCCCGATTACGAGGTTTTTCGAGCTTTATCCATTTAATATGTCATCCTACAAATCGTTGTATGCATAGACTTACTTACCTACATTACCTACAGGTACGAATATGTAGTACTTTCGGGATAGAAAAATGGCAAACCTCGATATAACGGCGAATCAGGGAAACCACTTTTGTATCATAATTGGATTAATACAAGTAACCTATTTGAAAAAGGAGAGAAAAAAAGGCTTATAATTATTACACAACTTGAACGGCGACGAACCCGGTCAGAGTCTGGAATTAAATAGTACGCGTACGTAGTTCATCGGCCTAATGTGTTTAAGTGCGACGCAAATGCCTACTTGAACGAGTACGAGCCAACGATTGGTGAGTTTTATAAAATTACTTTATTACATGTAATATGGACTCTCCTGTTTAAGTAGATACAGAAACCTATACCTACCTGTTTAAAATTTTGATCCTACAAATTTGTAATTTTTAGCCACATTTTCTACGTTATATTGTCAATAATAACCTGGCTATTATGGACAACTGGCTACGGAGAATAGAGGGAGGGGTTTCAACGAAATCCATATTAAGGCTCTAGAAGACCATTGAGAGCATTTTTCGCTCGGATATTTATTGTTTTTCATTTTTAGCCTGATTTTCTATGCCATTTTCGGTCTATCAACCTACGGTGGGTCAGAAGGGGTATCTAAAAAATCCATTTTGGCCTTTTGGAAGTCTATTTCGACGATTTTTGGCCATGTCGAATTTTTATTTTTATTTTTATTTATTATTTTCCATTTTTATTTTTTTCTTCCAAAATTAAAAAATTATCTGTTCAGTTCGATACAAACTAAAATCGGTCAAATTTGAGGATTAAGCTTCGATTAGCGGGCTATTTGATATTTTGGAGTGGGGATGATCTTGGGTCAAAATTCAGTTGTGCCAAATTTGGGGGAGGAGATGCTGAGCAGGTAAAATCACAAAGCTGTTCCGTTTCAAGCCAATTGATAGAAAATCTCAGGTTGTACATCTAATCCATAAATCAGTCTTCTAGTTCAATTAGGAGGGGAGATAAGAGGGTTTTTTCCATTTCTACTCTAAGGGCTGTTCCTCCCTCCCCTATCTCTTCTCAAAATCGAAATAGGAAGTTGAAATTTGGGATGTAGACCTAGTAGAAACCACAGATGCGCTTCTTCGGGGTTTCGATTTTCAGACCCATTCAGCCCTCTTACAGCCCAGTAATGTGGTTTTATGGGCTGATTTCTGAAATTTGGTATGCACATTAAATGGGGCCTTAGATATGCTTTCTAGGGGTCTCATCTTTTCAAGCTCAATGCACCCTGTCACAGTCCCAAAAATTTAGTTTTTTGGCCAGTTTTCCTCATTTTTTGAGTTTGTTTCTGAGATTAACTCTCCTTCAAATCGAGCTAGAAAGTTCAAATTTGGTATGTAAATTTAGTAGAGGTCCTAGAGGTGATGGCGGGGGAGGGGGGGTCTTGACTTTCAGGCCCCATTGCATTTCCTCATTTTTTGAGTTTGTTCCTCGCAGAACTCCCCTCCACGTTAAACTATACAGCAAAAGCTCTGAAATACCACTTTTTCAGAGCTGTGGGGGGGGGGGGGGGGGGGTGGTGCAATAAGTTTGAATAGTTAAAACTACCAAAAAGCACATGTAGGATCCCTACTAAATGTGCATGTTAAATTTAAATCCTCTGACATTAAATTTGAATGAGAGGTATTTGGGAGACACCTTTTTTTCATGGTCAAGAACATAGAAAACTCCGATATCTCCCCTCCTAATCCACTTAATAGGCTGAGTTTTGAATATGTTATACAACTTTTGACTCTCTATCGATCTGAATGAAAACGAATAATTTTTGCCAATTTAGACCTTCAACATTTCCTCTTTAAAATTTGGGCATAAATGAATTTTGACCCAAGATTACCCTCACTCAAAAATATCAAATAAGTTGCCAATGTAAGCCTACTCTCCAAATTTGAGCGATTTTGGTCGGTGTCTAGCTGAGTAAATGATTTTTGGTTTCGAGAAAAAAAAGTAATAAAAAGAAAGCATCGTGGATCAGTTTGATTTTCGTGAGATATGATAATCGGGGGCCAGGACCCACAGAAGGTTCATGTAGGAATTCTATTAAATCTATTCGCCAAATTTTAACTTCTCAGCTCAATTTGTGAGAGAGTTTTGCGAGGAACAAACTAAAAACAAGAAAAATCGACCAAAAAACTTCATTTTTGAGGCTATGAAGGGGGTGGAATAGGGCTGAAAAGTTGAGACTACCAAAAGGCACATTACATACCAAATTTCAACTTTACAGCACAATTTGGTGGCGAGATAGGAAAGAAACAGCTTATTTTCAAGATTAAAAAGAAAAAAAATCCTTATATCTGCTCTCTTAATTGACCTGGGAGGCTGTTTTTTGGATATGTTATACAACTTTCGATTCTCTATCGCTTGGTTTTAAAAAAAAAAAAAACTATTTTTGCGATTTCAGGTTCTAAGCTCACCCTCTCTCAAAATTGAGCACAACTGAATCTTAACCCGAGGTCATTCCCGCTCCATAATATTAAAAAGCACGTAAATCGAAGCCCTCTACTCAAATTTGATGGACTTTTGTCATTACCGAGCTAAGAAAATAATTTTTCAAATTCGGCGAAAAAAAATTAAAAAACAAAAATAAACATCTGAAATGGCCAAAAATGGTTCGAAATGATCTTTTAGAATCCCAAAACGGATTTTGTTGATATCCCCCCCCTTCTGGCCTCATACGGCGTAAGTTGATTGACCGTAATAGCCTGACTTTGATTGAAAATGTGACACAACAAATCAGGCTGGAAATTTGGCATAATCCTAATCCTGGAGCTCCATTTTGCAATTGTAAATTGATCCATCATGAGACTCCAGTGCTTTTAGAATTGTAGGCAAAAATTGAAAATCGACCATCGTACTTAAACCAAAATTAATATTTCTGCATTTCATATTTTCATTATCTTTTGTAATGTGCAACTGATCTTATTTAACACAGTTGAAAAAAGTTAGATTTCATCTTTGTAACTGAACTGGTTCGAGAGTACATGCCCGAGCTGTGAGTACCTTCACTTATATTCAATCATAAGCTCTGGTTCTGAATCCACGCTACATGAATTTGAAATGTTATCTGTAAAATGAGCTGCTTCCATTCAAAATTTTCAAGTCCAGATCTGCACCCAAGCTCTTCTAATTCTGCCCATAAGACTCTGGTTTTAAAAATAGCCTAGTTTCAAAATTTCTTTACTATTTCATCCGTAATAACAATGATACAATACACGCTAAGGCAAGTACACATATTTTAATGTTAACCAGCCCGAAGTTGGAATAAAAAAAAACACACACAAGAATAAGGCCACAGGAATGGGCCACGCTCAAAGTGAATAATGCATCTTCGATTGGTATAAAAAACGAAAACAAATTGAATTGAATCTCACAATCGTAGCAGAAAAATGGAACCGAAAAGATCCAGTCGAAGGAAATCTTCGAAACCCAAAGTCAGGCCTAGTATCATCTCACAACTGGCCATACCTCATTATTCGCTGACCAACACAGAGAAAAGATTTTTACTCAGTGCTGAACGAGGAGATTGCGCCACCGTCGGAAAGTAAGACTTTATTTACACCTACTTGTGGTCACCTCTGCAAGAGAAAATATCTACACATACAGCTTTCGACTTTTGACAGATTACTCGAGGAAAACAAAGATAACAAGGCTGAACTGGATATCAATTGTCTCGATCCTTTAAATCGTAGCGCTCTAATAATCGCTTTAGAAAAAGAAAATATCGACTTGATCGAGCTACTGTTGGAACAAGGCATCGAGGTTAAGGTGAGCGTCGAGCTTTTCTAGTGGCATACGAATTTGATGTCTAAAATCCCTTGTTATATATATTTACCTTTCTGAAGGACGCGTTGTTACACGCCATTAACGAAGAATACGTCGAAGGTGTCGAAGTATTGTTGAAATGGGAAGAGAAAACTCACGTCGCAGGCGAACCATACGTAAGTATTAAAGAATTTAAGTCAAATCAAAAAATTACCACGAGTTTTGAACTCAGCGCGAAATTTTAAGATATTTTAATAAGTTATACGGCTATGTTATAAAATAAATGTTTTCATCAGGTATGATGCGGAAAGGGTGGGAGGTACAAGGGGTAGAAATTTTTTTCCGAGTTGATACGTGTTGCGAAATTGGAACTGATCGACTGCTACAGTCTGACGTGTGTAAATTGTAATTACTTTTCTTCTAATAAGGTCAATTATTCATTTTTCCTACTTTAAATAGTAGATTGGGAGACAAACTTCACCGTGAGGGGGGAAGGGGGGTCAAATTCAAAAATCATTACCATTTTCGAAACTCAGCGCGAAATTGTAAACCATTTTGATATGCTGCATTGCTGTTTTTAAATAAATGTTTTTATTATAATTTGGCGGGGGGGGGGGGGAATGGGGGATGGAAATTTTTTTGGGGAGCCAAGG
>FIZR01003328.1:0-21169 GCA_900060175.1 Ferrisia virgata
TTTGATTTTTTTTTGGGGTTGAAAAAAAATCTGCCCCCCCTTTCCCCCCCCCCCCCCCCTCCTTAGAAAAAATCCTGGCTACGGACCTGTATGCATCTCAAAGCGATGTTTTTTTTTCATTATTTTTGATATTCTATCTCCACTGTAAATACAGAGAAGTAAGTATATCTTTGTGATATTTGTATTCTTCTTCATCTTCAAGTTTTTGATTCGATTTCTCTAGCGTATAAGCAAAATAACGTGAATATATTTCATCGATTCTTTGCTTTTATCCCATATTTTGCTATAGATCGATACGCTATTCTAAACAAAATTAGACTATAGAAAAAAAAAGGGGGCAACCATGTTATGCGTACAGAGTACAGGGCTCAACTCGGCGAAATTTTTCCACACACTTTATGGCTTTCAACTCGTAACCATCCATTAATTAGATTACAGTAAATACGTACCTAGCTACCTACTTAATTCAATTACCGCGAACTCGACGAACGAAAATGAATCGTTGCGTAGTACTAGGTGCCTAGATGAAATAAAACGAATTTTTCCAAGTTCCATCTCGTGTACCACTCTATACGGTGCCTATCTGCAAAGCCTAGTCGTCGTCGTCGCGTCGATTCAATTTATTTTAAAAAGATTTCAAAATTCTACCCAAGAACAACGCCGTTTCGTCGATCCCAAAGGATAGATGATAGTTTCGAATTCTACATTATATTTTTACATTTCCTTATACGTGTACCTACCTACGTTTACAGAATACGTATACCAGTACGAAGGTATTTGAAACTGCGGTGCTGAGCAATTGTATATTTTCTTCTTCGGTTATATTATTCGAAACGAATACGTCATTTCATTTGTTCGCCGAATGAACTTCTTATAAATTGAGAATGTTTCATTTATAGCGAGAAGAATTTTTAATAATGTTCGTTTAGTTGGCGTTGATTTGTATTTGATGTAGGCACCGTACCTAGGTTGAAATTTATTTATCGATATGATTACAAGTATGGACAAATTGAAAAAAATACCTTTCAACGTGTAAAATTTGAGAAAAAATTTTATATAGATAATTCTGAGCTATTATTTATCTTTAGTGTGATTTTGTAGCGTGACAAGCAATTTTTTGAATGAATTTTTTCCCCTCGAAAGTACATAAAAACATTGTGAAACTTTTAAAATACACCCAGCGGTCGAAAAATAGATATCCAGAGCGGAGTAGAAGAGTGTAGGAAAGAGAGCTTCCTCCGATCGATTTTTTCGGAACCGGAGCCAGAGGTACCTTTTAAAAAATAGTGGAGCCGAAGCCGGAAAGACTGGAATCAAGAACCTTAGTGTCGGAGTCGGAGGGACCAGAACTCCTCCTTCCGGATCCCTGAATTTGTAGCCGTTTTGTAGTCTTAGAAGACCGTTACGACCATTTTTGGCGATGTCAGATATTTATCAACAACGTAAGACGTGTAATAGCGCATTCTGGAAAAATCGTCAACATTGGATGACATTGGTGGACCATCAACAGTGTGATGTCACCATTAAACTGACATCAGTGGACTTATTTAATGAAGGATTGATTTTACGATTTTCAGTTGAAATGTTGAGAAAAATTAAAACTGTTTGAAATTGACTCGTCAAAACCGTGGACCTTGACTTTTAATAGATTTTATGATTTTATGTTTAAATGTCGCCATCCGTTGACCCGGTAACAGGTGACCTTGACTCTGGATTGACTTTAATATTTCAAGTTGAAATGTCGAGGGAAATTAGTTGACCCTAACATCAGTTGATTTTATAATTTCAAGTTGAAAGGTTGAGGAAAATTAAAAATGTTTAAAGTTGACCCATAAACAGATGACCTTGACTTTGGATTGACTTCATGATTTCAAGTTGAATTATTAAGGAAAATTAAAGAAAGCGGACCTGTCAACAGTTGACCCTGACCTTGGACTGATTTTATGATTTTAAGTTTCAAAAGTCGTCATCAGTTGAGCTTGACTCTGAATTCATTTTAAGATTTCAAAGCGAATTTTCGGGAAAAATTAGTTGACTTTGACCCCGGTTGATTTTACCCAATTTTGCTAAAAAAATATAGGAGAAAATTTTTCAAGTTACAAGTAATAAATAATAAAAAAGAAAAAAAAAATTGTATCAATTACATTTAAAACATCAAAACTTATATTCTTTCGATGTTTAAACTAACTAAATTTAATTTCTATTTTAAATAGTTAAATTAATTCAACATCGAGATAATAATCTAAAATTATAATTTAATCTATAAAATTTAATTATCCTGCTATCCCTAAAATAATTTAAATAAATTTATTTATTTATTTATTAATTTACCTATAAAATTTACCTCAAATAAATATATTTATAATTATAAAATTTTTAGGGATTTTGTTTTTTAAATTTTTGTAAGTTTTTTTACTTACTCTTTGCGTGTGGAGTACTATTTTTATTTTATTTTTTTTTCGAGGCTAGAAATAATTTCCTCAGCTCGATACCGACTAAAATCGATCAAATTTGGCAAATAGGCTTAGATTGGCAACAGATTTGATATTCGGAAGTGGGGATGACTTTGAGTTAAAATTCAATCATGTTTAAATTTGGAGGCAAATATTGGTCATTTTAGATTAATACAATAATAAAATTTTTCGGGTGTATAAAATTTTTTAAAAATAAATTTAAATAATAAATTTATAATTTAAATTTATTATAAGTTTTTCTGTTAAAATAAACAAAAAATAAAAGTACTAATTTTTTTTTATATTGGTTTTCATCCCAAATAGGTCAATTTCTTTTGTTAAGTTTATTTACTTTAGATTAAATATAAAAAATTCAGTTTAAATTAAAATAATTTATAAATTTAGTTTAAATCAAAAATAAATTAATTAAAATTTTTAAGGTGGGTCCTGAGAGGCAAAAATCGAAAAAATTATTCCTTTTTGTGCCCGTCAATAGACAATCCGAAGTTGTATAATACATTCAAAAATCAACCTCTTAGATCAATTAGGAAGGAAAGTATGGAGGTTTCTCTTGACGTTGAAAAAGGGCTGTTCCTTCACTATCTTTCCTCCAAATTGAACGCAGGAGTTTCAATTTGTTATATAGATTTGGTAAGGACCATAGTTGTGCTGCTTTTTGGGGGCTTCGACCTTTCAGATCCACTGCTCCGGCCTACAGTTTCAAAATGTGGTTTTAAGAGAGGGGATGGTTCTTAAATTTTGCGATTGTTCCTCGCATAACTCGCCTCCAAATTGAGCTAGAATGATAAAATTTGGTATGTAGATTTAGTATAGGTCCTAGATGTATTTTTGGGGGTTTTGACTTTTCAATCTCATTGCAGCCCCTCAGAGTCCCTAATATGTAGTTTGTTGGTCGGTTTTTCTTACTTTTTGAGTTCGAATTTAGGTATGTATATTTTGGTATAAGGGTCCTAGGCGTGGCTTTTGGGAGTTCGAACTTTTCAGCCTCATTGAACACCCCCTCCCCCTCCAATTACTGATTAGTTCGCGATGCCTTTGCCAATTCACTTAATTATAATATTTTATGAAAATCAGGCTTTTTTTTCTTTTATATTCAGTGAATTTCTTACCGAATTGCACAATTTTGTATGTATTTCAATTAAGCATTTTAATTATCAAAATCGAGTCGACTACGTTCATATTCTTTGCCAAGTACATAGATATACATATATATGCTGCACCTATTCGAGTATCCTCTTTTCCATTCTAGAAACTTTCGCGTTTTCGAAACATACCACATGTGATAGTGTTTTCAGTCTGTTACATATAGGTATATACGATATGTATACAGTAAGCTGTAGGGCTATATGCACCTACTGTGTATCTATCGTATACATGTGTCGTTCTCGCAGCATGTACCTATTTGAGTGTAACCGCAATGTCTTACACGCAGACACCGCATATATAAGCGAATAAAAGCGAATTGCTTTTATCTCGTTCTCATTTTTCCTTTCCTTTTCTTCATCAACAACGCAGCATGCATAGTATGGGTACAGTAGACGGCTCTTCGCCCATACTAACTAACTACGTACGAGGTAAGGTAGCTAGCTAGCTGGCTGGATACGTCTACGTAGCGCATACGTACGTTTAGGTATATTAAGTTGGTATTTGTCGTCGGTGAACAAAATTTACCTCTTTGTTGACTCTTACAACGGCAGCGTACTTTACCTACACAAAGTTCAATACCGCGTGCAGCGTAAAATATTATTCACAAACTTGCCTCTTGAACATAATATACGTACAAGACGAGTTTCATTTTGCGCTCGTATCAAATTTAGCAGCCTTTAGGAAAATAATACACGTATACCTATACATGATACATATACAAAACAAACACACCACCTGCAATATAACGTAAAAGGATCAACATACAGCTCGTTACCTATACCTACTACCTTTAGTGCATACACATATAGGAAAATAAATGCCTAGATATAGGTAGATATTCGAACTCGTACGTATATCGTATATGGTTGCGCACACACACCAAACAAAAAACACGATAATAATGGGATAAGGTTCACAAACAAAAAGAGTTTTGTTTTCAAACGTGGAATCAGTATTGGGACGAGACGCGAGCGTTATCGAGTATTATTTACATATCGATATATGCATGGTGCAAAAAAAATAAATAAAATAAGAAAAAATAAAGAAAAAAAAATGAGTACACGAAAAAATTCAAGCGGTAAATATGTATACGCGGATGGGAATAATTTTAAAGCAAATCTCGTATTGCTGATATCTTTCCTTAATCTAACATTACACCGAAAAGTGCTAGGAAGTAGCTTTTGTCGCTTCGTCAAGCATATAATGGATTACGCTTGTAGGATTTCATGTTGAAAATTGTTTTTTTTTTTTCTTCGCGGAATTTACAAAATGTTAGCGATTCGTTTGTTGCGTGTGCACCGTATAAGAAGAGCTGTAGAAATACATGTAAGAGGTTTTAATACTGATACGAATGAGATTTCATATACGTAAATTGAACGTATACGTAAGAAGAAACGTTTGCGAAGCAATTCGAACGATGCCACGATATATAAGTACAAATTTTCTAAATTGTTGCAAATCTACAGCTACGTCTATCTACAATTCGCGTATCATTTTTGTAGTCAACTGGTTTTTATGTGTATACAATATACAGGGTGTTTTGTCTCGATAGTACCCCCTTCATACCACAAGTTGAGCAACCCAAGTTGGACTCATGTGGCACGGATTGAGCACACAAAACATTGCAGGGACTGTGCTGCAGATCTTTGAATTTTTCAATTTCAAGAAATTTGGAGAAATTTTCAAAAAATTCCAATTTATGAACTAAAAATTGTAGAAATTTCCATTTTATGCCAAAATGTGACAAATGCGATGCAGTATTTTTGGTAAAAAAATTAGGAAAATAGATGGTATGGTTCGTAAAATATGACGAATTTAGTGTAAAAAAATGATTGAAAAATTTGAAAATTTTCCAAATTTTTGTTCATAACTTTTTTTAAAGCTCTTTCAAGTACCCAATTACAAAATTTTTCTCAAAGTAATAAAGTGACCTCCACCACTTAGCATAATTAAATTTTCCCCAACTTGTTTAGGTAAGTTGAAAAAAAATGTTTTGTTACAATTCTTTTCCATTTTTCTGAAAAAAAATTTCCATGGAAATGAAAATTTCAACGAGAAGCTCTTTTTATTGAAATATTCACTTGATTTAGAGAAAAAATATCAAAATCGAGCATCTATTTAGTAAAGAAACGTTTTTTGCCAAAATTTATTTTTCATTAAAATTTTTTGTTTGAAAAAATGGAAAAAATTTTAACGACACAATTTTTTTCCAACATATTTAAATAAGTTGGGAAAAATTTTATACTTCAAGAAAAAATTTTCAATTGCGCACTTAAAACAGCTTTTTAAATTGTTATGAAAAGAAATTAAGAAAATTTTCAAATTTTTCAATCATTTTTTTACATTTAATTCGTCATATTTTACGAACCATACCATCTATGCCCTTCAATTTTTTTACCAAAAATACTGCATTGTATTTGTCACATTTTGGTGTAAACTGGAAATTTCAACCATTTTTAGTTCATAAATTGGAATTTTTTGAAAATTTTTCCAAATTTCTTGAAATTGAAAAATTTAAAGATCTGCAGCACAGTCCCTGCAATGTTTTGTGTACTCAATCCGTGCCACATGAGTCCAACTTGGGTTGCTCAACTTGTAGTATGAAGGGGGTACTATTGAGACAAAACACCCTGTATATAGCAGTATAGGACCAGAAGTAGGAAAAACACGATACGAGGTTAATCTGGCGTACGCAAAGTTTTTTTTTCGTACCATTTGAATGTTGGAAGAAACTAGAAACTGATGGTATAAGGGTTGAACAAATTCTCGCCTCTCGGCCGCATTGAAATTAGTTTTAACGCATAAAATAAAGAGTTGTAAGTATTTTTTCCCCAGATACTGATTTGTTATATAATGCATTTTCCATTTGTGTTAAACGATTTTCTATGTTACGTGCTCTTACGGTCGAGAGTGTAAACTCGTCTCGGGTGTTTTTAGATAAATAATAAGAATGTTTACTCTCGATTGTTCGCTTCGCTGAATTAAACATCTTTCTGCTCATTTTCTAAAACGTTATCGGCGTCTTTTGCTACCATTTTTACTTATTAAGTTGGCTACTAAATGAAATCAATTTTTCCAACCAATTTATGCAAATTTACTCGTTAAATTAGTCTTCGTGACGGGACGTGTTTTGAATTGAGAAAAGGGTAAATAAGCGAATATACCGATGAGTGATAGGATAGGTACCTATATTTTGAACGTCGTGTTTACTGCATTTATTGATGAGAGAAGAAATACTGTCGAGATAGAAAAAATGAAAAGTTTATTAGTGGTCCAGTCATTCTAGGTAATAATACGGAAAAAATTCCCATTAAAAGTTTTTTTCATGGAATATGTTTCGGTAACCGTCCAATAAACAACAGATGAAAAGTCTCAATCGATAGAGGTAGAGGAGGTCGAGACCCCTCAAAAATTAATTTTTGCGCTATATCTCCGTAAATACCAGTTTTAACGTGACAAAAGTTATATAAGAGTTTGAAGTAGACTCAGTGTCCTACAACTTTGCTTCTATAAATTTTTTCGTAGGTATGATAAGGATGGTGGGGGTTAGCCCTCAAGAAAGGGTTGTTTTTCAGGTCATAGTATAAAGTGCGATAAAACGTGACAAAATTTCACGTGATGAATCGTATGAAGCATAAATGGTAATTTTCCTCAGAAATATCAGTTTTCTTCGTCCGAAATATCCCTTCAACCTCCCCCCCCCCACGTCTTTTTATTAGTATTTTGCCCTAGAAACCTGTTAATGCAAGTTAAATTATGCAATTAGAAATTACTGAAATACCAAGTTTTCGTACAGTTCGTACTCCCCTTTCTTTTGAACCCCTCTCCTTCCGCCTGCAAAAGTATGAATTTTGGTCATTAATACGTCGGGGAATAATTTTTTTTATTCGAGTAGCACCCTCGCCGCCTCCCTACCTCCATTTTTTTTCGCCTTGCTCAGGTAAATGACGAAGAGGAGAGAAAAAAATTTTCGGATAAAAAATATCCAGTTTTACTGGCTTAAAACTTTTATGCACTCGAAATTTTTTTCATATCTGGTTTTTCATCAAGTATGTCAGATACTGGTTGAAATAAGCATAAAATTAAATCAAACTTGAGCAAAAATTTCACTGTTTCGAAAAGTTTAGTTGCGAAAGAAATGTTGAATGTAGGTTTTAGCAAATATAAAACGAATGATTATTTGCTTGAAATTTTTTTTCTCCCCGATACTACTGTGGAAGGGGGCGGAAGTGAGGTATAAGTATATCTCGAGACAGTCAAGTCATGTTTCACTTCCTGGAAGTACAACTATTTCGCGGTGCTATCTAGGGAAATAGTCTATTTTTCTTGTTATAGTTCATTTTCACCCATTTCCAACATTTATTCTTGATTTTCGGTTCTTTTCATAATTTGGGTGAATTTTTGAATTTTTTCATTAGTTTTCTTACTTTTTATCCAATTTTTTATGATTTTTAACAATATTAATTGTATTTTGAGTCAATTTTCATCCATTTTACTTCAATTTATCATATATTTTTGGCACTTTTTACCCGTTTCAATCAAACTTTTTCCCAATTTTGAATGGTTTTTAACAATTTTTTTCATATATTCGGTAAATTTTTACACATTTTTGTTGAATTTTTCCTCAAACTTTGATGATTTTTAACAATTTTTTTCATAATTTAGATTAATTTTCTCACTCATTTTACTGCAATTATTTAACGATTTTTGATCCATTTACGATGATTTTTAACAATTATCTTCACATTGTAGATGAAATTTTACGCATTTCTGTCAACTTTTTTCCAATTTTTGGTGACTTTTAACCATTTTTATCAAATTTTTACCTGTTTTTCAACATTTTTTCATGATTTTTGACAATTTTCTGTATTTTTTACCCAATTTTTGATGACTTTTTAACGATTTTATTCACGTATTTTAAGTTAAATTTCACTCATTTTTGTCAAATTTTTTCCAATTTTTGTTGATTTTCAACGATTTTTTTCATATTTTGGGTCAATTTTCATCAATTTTACTATAATTTTTCATCGATATTTGATCAATTTTCTGTACTTTTTCATTTTTTTTTTATTCAAATTTTCACCCAATTTTCAACATTTTCTCTTGAATTTTGATTAATTTTTTGCCTTTGCAACTCATTTTGGTTCAATTTTTCCCAATTTTCAATTATTTTAAACGCTTTTTTCATACTTTGGGTCATATTTCACCCATTTTACAGCAATTTTTCATGATTTTGATCAATTTTCTACACTTTTTACTCATTCTTATCCAATTTTTAAAATAATTTTCGATGAATTTTAACGTTTTTTTCCGTACTTTAGATCAATTTTCTCAAATTCTTGTATAATTTTTTCCAATTTTTAACGATTTTTTTTCATGTTTTAGGTCAATTTTTACCCATTTTAGTACAATTTTTCATGGAATTTTTGATCAATTTTTATCAAATTTGTACCCGATTTTCGATGATTTTTATTGTATTTTTTTATATTTTGATAAAATTTCAAACACTTGTCAAAATTTTTCTTAATTTTCAATAATTTTAAATACTTTTTTTTCCTGTTGTAGTTCATTTTTTCCCATTTTTCAACATTTTTACCGAACTTTTGATCAAATTTTTGCATCTTTCACCAATTTTGGTGAAACTTTTACCCAATTTTCGATAATTTTTATCATTTTTCATCAATTTTCTGCATTTTTCACTCGTTTTTATCAAACATTTATCTAATTTTCGATGATTTTTTTTCATATTGACATGGATGTAACTTGAGGCTGGGCATTATTCTGCAAAAATCGTCCCGTGTAACCGTCACGTTTTTGTGAAACGTTTCTATCAGTGTTGCCAATCACAATTATTTTCCTTCAAATTTGTCAATGAAATTTGAAAACAAAAAAATGGCGATATTTGCAAGCTTTCTTTTTGTGACTTTCGATGAATTTCTTTTTTTCTTATAAAATTATACGCCGTTAAATTTTTTAATGTTTTAAAAAAAATGGAATTTAAACTGTTTTTTTCAAGTGTAATTTTTATATTCCGTTTTACTTTACTTTTGCTACAATGTACTCGCACGTAATCGTAGCTTATTACCCACCACAATATAGGTATACGAATAATAGGTTAAACTCGATGCAAGTACCTTACAAACGCATATTAAAGGCACGGGCAGTTAGGTACATATTACCATACTTGTAATCAAACCAGCAGGCGTCTACACGTCGTAAATTATTCGTATATGTATCGTATTTCGAATAAATATTAAATTCAATAATAATTGTCAATCAACGGAATGATTCCGACCCTCGCGACCGAGCCTAAACATACGTATTTATCGGACTACAAACGGCACAAGGCGGCCACCGATGCGATAGTACAATATACATTTATACTACGTACACTACGTACTCGCCATATATCGTTGAAAAGCCGCCAAATAAATGTCCTATATCGTAACCTCGACTGCATTATCGTTATTAATAACCCTACATCAAATATCTACGCTTTATGCCGTACCGTCGATACGCAAACGCTGAACACAGAGCATGTGAGCTAAAACAATTAAACCGCAAAAGTAAATAAAATCCGATCGCACTCGGATACTACATCAAATTTACTTACTCCCAGTACATTACAAATCGCTAACGAAATGAATCGTAAAATGGTGGGCACGTTTTGTCGAATTATTATTCTGTTCTCGGTAAGTGTTTATGAAGAAACAATCGTTAAATTACGTCACAGTGTTGAAAAATTCGCCCTCGATGTTGCTTTACTTTTTTGAACAGCCAGTTAGGCTATGTTTTCATTTAGATGGTTATCTATTTAATATGCGTTGATTTAGTATTATTACTTTTTTTTTGAGTTTTCAAATTTTGGTCTTGGTGCAGTGTTGTACCGTATGGGTTATGAAAATTATTTACTTTGATGGGAACTAGGGGTGAGTTGGTTTTCACTTATTTTGCGGAATATATTCGAAGTAATACGCATCCTCTATTGTTTTAGAAAAAATTTAAATTATTCCGATCTGCAACTATTCAACCTCCTGGAAGCTGGTTATGAGTAGTATCAATTCTGTGACCGAAATCGTGCAACATATTTTGACTTAGTTTTTTTTCTTCGAAAATTACCCCATTTTAAAGACACATGGCTCAACTCGCCTTTAAGCTATAAACAGAAAATTTCGTAAGCTGTGGTTCCAAATCAAAGTCAAACCCTTGTGCTAGTTTGGTCAAAATTCGAGATATTTTTATCCCTCCACCGATACACATTGAAATGGTTTTATTATATTTTTTAGTTTTGAAACGAGTTTAGTTGTTCGCAACCATATTCTTTTTAAATGATGAAATAAAGAGAAATAGTAGTAAAAAAAAAGAAATGATACTACTTGTAATCTTTCCTAAGAAGGAGAAAAAGGATCGCGTCAGTCTGTTTTTGGTGGAATATCAAATTAAAAATTTGAATAAATTACGTTTAGTGGCATAAATGGGAGGGGGATGGATGAAATTGAAAAATTTTTATATTACAATAATACTTCAAACACCAACCGTTGAAATGTTGAAAAAAATTCAATTCAGTGGGTCAGTTTTTTTGGAAATATAACGTCACACTGCATAGGACTTGGTACCTGGTCAGAAAACCTGAAAATAATGGACCACAATTTCGATGAGGCAGCCTACAGATGAGAAAATTGAAAAATAAATTTTTTTATTTGGTACAGTTTTTGACGAAAATATCGGAAACCATTCAGTCTGAGAAAAAAGTTTTTCTATTGAGGAATAATTTAAAAATAAGGAAGACCTGCTTTGAAGAAAATTACTTTCAGTGTTGAACGCGATTTGGAGTACGGATTTTAATCTCCCGTCGAGACCTATTAAAACAAATGCAAAAAAATTGAGCAAAAATTTTCAAAATTTTCAAAATCATAAATTTTTAATTTTTTGCTGTGGGTAAAAGTTCAACTTTGACCAAGAGTAAACATTTTATCCAAATTACAATTTAATGATTTGAAACATATTGAGCCAAATTTTTCGAATTGACCACATGAAATCAAGTGCCGACCAATCACACTGAAATCAGATCATTGCAGCGGGACTGAAAAGTTGAAACCCCCAAAGGGCACATTTAGGACCTATACTTGACCTGCATACCAAATTGCAACTTCCTGGCTAAAATTCGGAGGAGAGTTATTCGAGGAACAAACTCAAAACATAAGAAATCTCTCACCCTCATACCACATTTTTGGGACTATAAGTGGGAGACTGAATATATATGGCTCGTACTAAATGTACATACCCAATACCAACTTCTAAGCTCAATCGGGGGGGGGGAGTGATATGTAGGAACTACTTTTTTTCGAAGTTAGAAAGAGAAAAACCCCTCATATCTCCTCTCCTAACTGATCTAGGAGGTTGATTTTGGGATATGTTATGCAATGTTGATTGTCTATCGATTGGCTCGAAAATGGAATATTTTTTTGCGATTTTAGCCCTTCAATACCCCCTCCCCCAAATGTAGACTCCATTGAATTTTCACTCAAGGTCGTCTTCACTCATATATATCTGATCAGCCACCAAACTGAGCCGATTGACCGAATTGGAGCGATTTTGGTCTGCATCGAGTAGAGTAAACGATTTTTGTCTACAGGGGGAAAAATAAGGTGAATAACTATATTTTTGCGGCCTGTGAGGAAGATGCAATGAATCTGAAAATTCGGAACTCCCAAAAGTGACACATATGGCCCCTACTAAGTCTACATATCAAATTTGTAGTATCAGAGGAGATGGGGAATGAACAGCCTTTTTTCAAAATCAAAAACAGAAGGAAATCGTCATATCTCCTCTACTAATTGATGTAGTAAGTTTATTTTTAAATATGTTCTACAGTTTTAGATTACCTATCTATTGGCTCTCAAAGGAATAATTTTTACGATTTTAGCCCCTTCAGTACCCCCTCTCTCAAATTTGGGCGTAATTGAATTTTGATCCGATGTCAGCCCCACTATAAAAAAATTAAATCCTCCGCCAGTCTGAGCTTATTTCTTAAACTTGATCGATTTTGGTTGGTATCGAGTCGAGCAAATGATTTCTAGTGGAATAAATATCTGAAATCTGATATGACCAAAAATGGTTGTAATAGTCTTCTAGGACTCTAAGTCGGATTTTGTTGGTATCCCCCACCTGCCCTCTCAACCACCGTAGGCTGATAGACTGTAATAGCCTGGTTTTCATTGACAACATGATATAGATAACCAGGCAAAAAATTTTATGGTGACTGATACAAGAATTTGTTCCCAGACATTCAATTGTTAGAATTTCTAACGCATCTTGATCCTTGAACAGTTTTATAAAAATCGATGTTCTGTTGGTTAGTTTTATTCATTATACCTACTTAGGTTCCAAGTTAATGGGTTTTATAAGCATTCGAACAGAAAATAAAGTTGAGCGTGTTGCGTTGCATTTTTTTTTCTTCTTTCTATCGTTCAAATGTTCCAATTTTAAAAAATTCTTTTCAATTTTTACGTATGTAGTTGTTAGAGTTCGAAAGAATCCGGTACCTGAGTCGAATTACATTTTATCTTCGAATAGAATTTTCGTGTACCACATTGTAAGCCCATTAGAAATCTCATTTGTTGTACTGAAAAGTTTCGAGATGTGAGAAAAAAAAATCGTGTAAAAAAATTTTAAATCCTTTACAAAACGCGTATATGGTACAAATTTGAAAATTTTCCATTAGTACGAGAGTATGTGTTGTGTGTAAATTTGAACAAACACCATCAGCACGTGTGCAGGTCCACGTACTTATACCTACGTATTGTTCATCACAGGCACACGTAATCCTTTTATTTTTCATGCGAATGTACGACTAAAGTCGCAAAACTATATGTATTTAATCGCAAAATCTGCGTTGTTAACGAGCTACCAAACAATTAACACGTATTAACTACATCTGCTTTTATTGATTTGGCCATTGAGGCGGTGCGGGGCGAAGTACAGATTTTCAATTTGTACATCTGTGTAGATTGCGGATGACGATGCTCCATCTAGGTAAGGTATGGTAGCTCTGGCGAAATTTTATCAAATTTACAAAACGCAAATGGATGCTGGTCGTTACGGTTTCTACGTGTGTCAAATTTAGTGGATACCTATATTCGGTGTAAATGGATGCCTCGCCTAGTCGATTACATCGGCCTATTGCTCTATATATGTATATACATATATAGATTCGCATACATACAACGTAACGTACTAGATAGATAGATATATGTATAGGATGCGGGTGATTTATATACGTTTAGCGATCTTGCAAGCTTGATATACGCCATTCATTTCCGAATAAAAGGGTTTCTACGAGAATGCCAATTTTATGGCATTGTTTTGCAACGCCGAGATGGAGTTTGCGGTTTAAATTTTAATTATATGCTCATTTATCGGAACTTATTTCGCAGGTCGCCTCGCATACGACAGCTTGTACTGGCGGAACATCGTCGTCGTCATCGCAATCAGATTCCACGAGCGCTTCGTCGATGCAAAACAACGTATACGTGCCTCACTATATCACGCCTTTAGTCGAGCAATGTATTTTATTCGATTTGAAAGCTTTGCTCACCACCAGCAGCGTTCAACTGACGCAAGCCCAAGAGGCGATTATTAGATCTTATTATTCGTATTGTAAAAATATCATAAATATGGCCCAAGTGGTATCTATGGCGCTTACGAATCCGGCAGCCAACTCATCCGGTATGCCAAACACACCACAGAACCCCATAGTACCGAGTAGCCCCGCTGTACCCGATCCATCGGCTAGTCTGGCTGCCAATGGGACCCCTAATGCACCACAAAGTCCTGATAATGTACCTGCTGTGTCGGCTAATTTATCCACGGGTGGTACTACTGGTGTACCGCCAAGTCTTACTCCGCCCAGCGATCCTTCTAGCTCACCTGGTATATCGGCTGGTTTATCTGTTGGACCGGGGCCTTCTCCTGGTGCTAGTATTCAAAGTAGTTCTTGAACTATTGTTGTATTTTGGATACTGTTTCTTTCGTCGTCGCTTGTTCAATTATATATTTCGTATCATACTGCAAATCATTTACTTACTTTATTCCTTTTAATTGCCATTATTCAAATTCATATTTTAGATGTGTTCTGGTAGTAAATTGTTTGTGGTGAAATTGGAAACATGTATGAACTCCATTACTCTTGTAAAGCCAACCAGCCGTGATAAATACACGAGAAAATGATAGTAAATACATATATATTTATATAAATCACACTGTGTACATAGATGGATGAATTAGAGTAATTACAACGCAGATTACCGTATTAGTGCTTGTAATTACAGTAAATACATGAGTAGAATACCATGTAAACACAGATGAATAATGGTAATTACTATGTATATTGCAGTAATTTTGCGTATAAATTACAGTAATTACTCGGGGTAAATTACAGTAATTACTCGGGCAAATTACCATAATTACGTATGTAAATCACGGTAATTACGTTTGTAAATCACGGTAATTGAATATGTAAATTACGGTAACTGCATTTGCACGTTACAGTAATTACATACCTACATTACGGGAATTACATAGGTAATTTACGGTAATCACACGCACAAATTACGGTAATTACACCCGCAAATTACGGTAATTACACACGCAAATTACAGTATTTACATATGCTAATTATGGTAATTACACGCGCAAATTATGGTTATTACATAGGTAAATTACGGTAATTTGCTGTAATAAACATTAATTTTCGGTGAAATGATGAGTTTCCAGTTAAAAATTTCGCATTAAAATGATACTAAATTAATTATAGATCATTCGTACTGTAATTACAATGTTCAATGGGTGTAGAATAAGAAGAAAAGTAACTGATTACAACTTGACATTTTTTATGAGCCCGTTTTCAAACTATAAACAGCGCGCTCTAGACGTCTGCTCCTCACAGTGAATTACGTATGTAAATTACGATTAACACCTGAGTAAATGTCGGTAATCACGCCGGTAAAGTATGATAAATAAGCTCACAAATTACAGTAGGAAATTACAATAAATGCGTGGATAAATTTCAGTAAATACTTAGGTAAATTACGGTAATAGTATTGGTAAAGTACAGTAAACATGTAGGTAAATTACTTCAGAAACGTAAGTGGACTGCAGTAAATTTATCAGTACATTATCGTGAATAAACAGATGAATCGTATCAAATATGTAGGTAAATTACAGTAAACGTAGGGGTGGATACCGTAATTACGTATATATGAGTATTTTATGGGGAATACATGGGTCAATTGTGGTAGATATACTCTAGTGTAGGTCAAATCACAACTAAAAGTGGCCCCAATAAAAAATAATTCATGACAAAAAATAGTTTTTCCATGAATGTAATGTATCGTACCCCCTAAAAAACATGCTTAATCCCCACCGAAATCCAAGCCACGCATCTTCCCTTGCGTCTACATATTTATAGTCGCCGAATAGAATTTTTCGCAACAATTCCATCTCTAATTATAGTGCAGAAAAAAATTTGGGATAAAAATGGTGACAAGTCGAATTTGAAGGAAAAGCTTACTGCAATTTTTTTGTCAGAACTTGATGAGACGCCGTAAAATGACAAGGTTGATGCTAGAACGAAACTAACTTTATGTTAAAGCATATCACTTGAATTTTTGATATTTGGTCTCATTTAACCCCCCCCCCCCGCGTCTTTTTAGACATATACAAATAAGAGTAAAAATTCAACATATGGAGGTATAGGGAAGGGTGCATTTAGTGTTTTGCAATTAGCTGCAATTGGAGGTAGTTCAGTGGTACGTTCATGGTGAAATTTTCCAAACTCAGAATACATTCCTCATTCTGATCCCACATGTTAAATTACGAACCTATTGGCCCGTTATACGATCAAAATAAAGACAAGAAGAACTTCAAAAATTGATGTGATATGTTTTCACGTCGAGAGTAACATGTTTAACCACTTTGAGCAAAATTTGCTCAACGGTTGGTTTCGTTCTAGTTGCAACTATTACAAAGGTAGCTTTTTCAAGGCCATTTTACACCGTTTCTATCGACTTTTGACAATAATTTATCATAACTTGTTTTATTGGAAATTTTATTTGCGACAATTTTTATTCAAACTTTTTTTTTGTAGCTCAATCAGGGATGGAATTATCGCAAAAAAAAAAAACGTATTGGGGGGCATAAATGTGGACACAAAGAGGAATGCCTCGTTAGGATTTCAGTAAAGTTTGGATATTTTTATTGGGAACTATGAGTAAATTGTGGTAAATTCATGAGTAAATATTGTGTTTTATGGTCAGTAGTTCTTTTCAGACCACATTTTTTTTCTTTTTTTTTTTACCAGGAGCCTTACGTATGTTGTGATTATCGTAATAACGCTAGTAAAATCTTTAAACTTATCAGTAGTTGAAATCTGCTAAATTCCTTATACTTAATTTTTTTATTTTTATTTCATCTTTCGAATTTACTAGCAGGCTATCCCTTCAAGTTGAAATTCAAGAATCAATCATTCTATCATGTTGAGAAACGTGGAACAGGTATAGAATCTAACATTGTTGCCAACAATACTCTCGAAGATGGTGATGATCGTTTTAAATTTTTTGCTTCTCAATAATTCGTGGTGGCTTTCTTTTCGATTAAAAATTTTTTCAATAGGAAATTATGTTATTGTTCGTTTAAATCATAAAACGATCACGAATTGTTTACCCAGTAAACCAATAGAGTGAAATTTGAGATTAGAAAAATGCGATAGGGTTTTTGTCGAGAGTACGAGGTACTGGTGAAAAAAAAAAAAAAAAAAAAAAAAAAAACAGAAAAAATGAGAAAAGGAATCGGTAAAATTTTCAGTACGTATTCGAGATGAAACAAAACGATAACAATTCAGCACTAGTCTACACAGATACCATTTTGTGTACGCATCGAGTATTTTAATAGAGACTAACAAAAGAGAGTAGGAAAACATTTTACTCGTATAAATGTATAAAGAATAATAACCTGGCATTTGAAATGATAAACTTCATGAACTTTGAATTGGGCCAAAACAAAATAAAGTCCACTGCATTGCACTCTGGCTGGCGGGCCGCGCCGTATAAGCTGAGCCGACGACCGATTAACTTTTGTTCTCTTTCATTTCCTTTTCCCTAATGTAAAAACTTTTCTTCTCATTGAATTATAACTGAATAAAAAAATCGCCGATAACTTAACGGTTATCTATTTTTCGAATCCTATTCATCTCGGGTATTTGCAGTTTAGGTAGGTATGTGTATAGAGCCAGATTGGCGAAATCTGTGTAAGAGCACATATTAGTAGTATGTAGGTACATATGTGTAGTGTATGATATAGGAAGAGGAAACGAGGATTAAAAAAGAGAGAAAAAAAAAATTGCGAAATATGGTAAAAATACTCGTAGCGTGCAACATAGTTTAGTATATTTAGCTATAGGTTGTATAAAGCCGACGTAACGGTATGCGAGAGGGCAAAACAAATAAACTAAAAACTTAATGAAAATAGATGTTTTTTGTTTTTTTGTTTTTTTGTTTTTTTTTTTTTTTTGCTGCAAACAGTACTATTTTTTCCACTTCTTGAACATAAAGCCAGATATAGATCTTTTCGGCGAATACTGTACGTAACAATTCGCAATTTTTTTGTTTAGCCGTCCGGAAGACTGGACATTTTTCGTCGCATCCATTACAGGCGGCTAAGACTGATCAAGAACTTTTGCGTACCCCTTTTGACCGCGTACGGTGCGCATTTCGCCTTCGGTTATCGACGAGTATTTTTCATCTTCATCGCGGCTTCACAACCATTTGTACAGATTAGTTTTCGATTCGTTATAGCGTTTGGGGTTTTTTTTCCTTTCGTTTCGTTTCGTTTCGTTTCGTTTCCTTTTATTTTTCTCTATTTCGTTTGGAGTTTGGCCTCTCGACGACGACGACGACGACGACGATACGAACCGAGCAAAAGCGACGTGTTCCCATTAAATATAACGTATCCTCGTGTATTGAAAGGGAAAAAAAATCTTTTACGAGATTGAAAGTGTATACTTACTACGAACCGAAGATGCATTAAAACTGTCCAAGTGCTTTGACCACAGGATGCTTGTCGTCGTACGTCGTGTGCAATTTTTTGTCGACGTGTTTTATTCGTGTTCCTAATATAAGTTGTACTCGTAGTCGTCTTCGGGTGAAATTCTATTTTTTCCGTATTGATCGCTATACTATAATTTTCACAACTGACCCGATATTTTAGCTCATTTTTATTCTGTTCACCTATCGCCAGTTCGCCACTGTAGCGCTTTTGAATTCGAAAATCAGCTCGAAGCGTCCGGCGGTGCTGTATTACTTGTGTGGCTAAAACGCTGGCTTTTTTCGTTTCGAACTAGATGATATGTCGAGCAGTAAAAGGTTATACGAGTTATGAGGCGTTCTGTACGTTTGAGGTGAAGGTTTTGTCTATTTTTTTTTTTTTTACAAAAATTGGATACGATTTTCTGTTTGCTACTTCCACTTATCTAGCTACCTAGTACCTATTTCTACGTGATTATGAACGTATTTGTAGCCAGAGACTGATTACTGAGCATTCTGCGTATTGAAAATTTCTAATGTACGTTTGGATTAGGGTATGAAACGATATCTAGTGAAATCTGTTTGAGAACAAATAGTGTATAAAATTTGAAAAAAATTTTATACGTGCTGATCTTGTCACAGAAATCGGCTGAAATTACAACGAACTTCTTTTTAGGGTTTTCAAAACGATATTACTACCATTTTTGGCCATGTGAGATATTCATTTTTACATTTATCATTTTTTTCCTGAAACTGAAAATCATTTGTTCAGCTCGATATTGATTAAAATCAGCCAAACTTGGGAAATAGGCTTAGATTAGCGGCGGATTTGATGGTCTGAAGTGGGATTGAACTCGGGTAAAAATTCAGTCAAGCCCAAATTTGAAGAGAGGGTTCTAAGGGGCTGAAATGGCTAAAAATGGTCATTTTTGAGCCGGTCGATAGCCAATTTAAACGTATATAGCATATCTAAAAATTAGCCTCCTACGTCAATTACGAGGGGAGATATGAGGATTTTCCCTACTTCTGACCCTGAAGAATGGCTGTTTCTCACATATTCACCTTCTTAACTAAGCTAGAAAGGTGAAATTTGGTATGTAGAATTAGTACGGGGGCCATACATGTGCATTTTGGAAATTTCGACTTTTCAGAACCGTTTCTCTCCCGTACAGCGTCAAAACTGCTGTTTTTTGGTAGGCTTTTCTCATTTTTTTGAGTTTGCTCCTCGTTCAGCATCCTTCCCACTTGATCTGGGGGGTTGAAATTTGGTATATAGATTTAGTATAGGTGTGGGCTGTGCCTTTTTGGGGACTTCATCTATTCATTCCGATATCTACCTGCTACCCCTACCACCGCTCAAGAAATAACATCCCACAGCAGCCCCATGCACTGGATTGTTCTAAGGGAGGGCTTTTAGTGTTGTGTCACTACGTTAATAGGTTATCTTGGAGCTAGATTCAAATTTTCGATACTCGAGAAAATTAAAATTCAATTTTTGAAAAATTGATATTTTTAACCATCGAAAACTGCATTTTTGAAGATATTTAAGTCATTTGCACGACTTTTTCGATTCAGTAGTGTTATTTTGTATAAAACTTTAACTTTTGTCGCTCATAAGTGGGGTTTCAATCCCCCAAAACTCCTTACGCACGGTTCTTCTCAGCGGATTATTTTTTCTATTCCACGAGTGAGGACAATTCGAATAATCTTCTCATTTTATGAAACTCAGAGTGGATATTTTTTTTTTGTTTTGATTTTCATAGTACAAATAATTGTAAAATATGGTACAAAGTTGACGGTGAATTCCTATCCCTGTCTATATTTATTTTTAAGTGTTGAATTTCGTCCAAATTCTTCATAAAAAAAATTTGTCCCCCATTCGGGAAAGAATATTTACATTTTGGCTGCGAGTTTCTGTCCCAGGTTGACAAAGCTGTGTGTTGCACTTCACAACTTTTGATTACTCCCTGATCTGATTATTTGACTGTGTAATTTAGCAGACTACCTTTTTTCTACCCAATTTACGACTTTGCGCCAAATAATGTGTTTCGCTACTGCCTTCTCAATACTTTTATATTTTTCATAAAATAAAAAAAAGCACTGCTTTTTCAGCCTGGTTTTCGTGAAATATTTTAAAACCTGTGAATTAAAACGCAACGCTCTTTTCCTAATCAGGGGTGAGGGTAGGGGTGAGAGGGAAGCAATGAAGCTAAAACATCGACACCACCAAAAGGCACAACTCGGACCTGTAATAAATCTATTTATCAAATTTCAACCTCCTAGCTAAATTTGAAGTCGAATTATACTAGAAACAAACGTAAAAAATAAGACAACCCACCGGTGATAGGGGGAAAAGCCTACTTTTAAAGTCAAAGAAGGAACCCCCCCCCCCGTCAACTATTCTTAGTGACTCAACTGACTGATTTTTAAATTCGTTATGCAACTTTGGATTCTTTATCGATTGACTTG
>FIZR01003332.1:0-19155 GCA_900060175.1 Ferrisia virgata
CTAGCACATCTGGTAATGGAGCACTTGTAGTTGTTCCATCAGCAGATGTACCAGAATCAGACTAAAATTCAACTTCAAACAAAGAATATCTATCATCAACAGTTAGAAACGGACTATTGAAATAGTGTGCTGGCAAACAGCTTTGGAAAGAACAATTGAGGAAGAATAAAAAGACCACATATATGTGTTTACACGGAAAAAAATCATCACAAGTGCATTTAGGAACATCAAAATCAACAAAATAGTGCTGAGTTGGAGAGGTTTCGCTCTTCACTAAACAAATCTTCTTTGAAATTTTGTTGACAATTTTTTTATCTCCTGCTCGAAATCGCCAACGGATGGCATTGTACTTTAACAACTACGACATTTTTCTTTCGAAAAATTAATAATTATTGATTTGCCGGAATCGCAATACAATTTAATGATAACAGAAGATCAGAATTGGAAAAATTTCAGATGGGAAAAAATTATGAATCGTTTCCGAATCGTTCGCGACTGGGTATCGAAGTGTGGTCCGAATAGCAAATCCCATTCACCGAAAATTTATTTTTCGGAATTTTAGCCAGCTAGAATTTCTCTGGGACCACTGTGCACCTTCCTCAAAAACGTACATGTATCTTCTTACTACAGGTAAAATAGGTCAATGATCCGCATTATTGTATGTAATGTGGCAACTGTCGTAAGTTACATGCATCAAATTTTTAAGAATGACACATAGTGAGCACGGTTATTAGAAAAACTACTCAAAGCGAGAGTTCTGAATCACACAGCCTTCGTCTGAAAAAGTTTAAAACATGGAAATTCACAGAAGAAAAATTGGCTTGTATACCTATTTATTTAGTTGAAGTATTACTCGTATTTATAATAGATACCGAAATTATAACTTATTATGTCAGTAGGTAGGGTAGATATACGAGTACAAGCAAAATCCCTGGACATGGGAAAAAATTATCCGCCACGAATGGAAATTTTCTCGTACATAGCGATTAGATGATTTGAGATAATTTTCAGACGATTTACGTAGGTGCGAAGGCAGTCGTATGTAGATAAAAATACGTAAGCATATGAAAGGCAACAATAATAGTAATTTTATAACCTCGTGCTGCGGGTCTGCCTGTACGGTGTGTAATAATTACCGTAGTTACATAGGTAAATAAGTAGGTAGGTGCGTTTACAAACGACAACGTAGGTATCAATTTTACGAGCTCTATTCAAAGGGAAAACGTTGAACAATTTATTAAAAGGCGGATAGTTTAAGACGAATTCGTCTTCGGTTTAAGTAATTATTACCGTAGCTGTAGTAAGCTGCAAACAGCGCACAGGCACGAGGCGTAAAGTTGAAAGAAAAAACCAGCTATGACGTCGAAATGAGTAATTTCTTCGGCGAAATTTTTTGTCTATATGGTTGATTTTAATGATCGTCTGTTGTGCTGTAAGGTACCTGGATCACGTATACTTAGTATTTACATGTGGTTTGTAAACATGTAGGCAGGTAGATAGGTGGGTGGGTAGTTAGAGTAGGTACGTACGTAATATGGATTACGTCGTTGGTAGTTAAAATCGTACTACCTGTGCTGAAATTTCAGGCTAGCGTGTGAATATGAAATTAATTTTATTGTACGTTATTACGTAGGTCATAATATGCAGTAAGATACGAGGAACCCTAGAGGCTAAAATTTTTTTCATCTCATCGTTTACGTATATTTCATTTCGTCAAAATTTCGACGAAATTATCTCGCGAATTTTTCCCATTATTCATATCCGTATAGGTTCAGTTTCAAGGAAAAGTATGGCTAGTTGAAGTTGACCCCCGGCAATGCACTTTTACGAAGTTATTAAAAAAGAATTAGAATATGGTGAGGCATTATACAATGAATGAAGATAATTTAAAATCAATACAGCAGCGTAAAGTGGTCCTGTAGACCTCTCAAAATGCGCAAAATGGCGAAAAAAAAATCTTCATTGATCAATTTGACTACAGCATCGAATTATTATACAAATACCAAATGTCCAAGAACGAGCAACCGAATTACATTACCCCCCACTTACGTACTTCTGAACGTACGTCGTAGTGGGGGATGCGCAGTCTGTTATTTTTCTTCTGCGTGAACGCGTTTATTTCAAGTGCATACAGTTTGCAGTAAAATTAGCATGTTTTTAAATCCGAATAGTGAAAAATAATCTTCAAAATGGGTACTTTTTAATGGTGTATTTGATTTTTGGGCTGTTACAAGCCGTAATTTGATAACAATAGATTAAAGATACTAGCATTCTGGCAGTTTTAGGAGTATAAATTAGACCAAAAGTATATGAAGCACTCTTGAGTACTACAAATTTTTATAGGTAAAGTGATAGTCCTGAGTGCCCTGAATACGATTTTAATATTAGTTTTTGCATTTATTACTTGTATTTTCGTGAAAATTTGGCTAATTTCTTAATGATTATACCTGTCTTTTTTCATCACTTACTTCAATAATTAACAGGTATGAAAAAAACTGTAACGAAAATAAAATCTCAATTATTTTATTCTCTGACCTCATTTTTTGGTCAAATTTGTAATCCATGACTTGTAGCATTCCCAGCTACACTTTTTTGGGGGTCAGATTCGTAATCTACGACCTCGAAAACCCCAATAATAATATATTGCGCGATGTTTCCCCTCCCCAGCCCCTCCCCTTGGCACCTTACATTTGAGGGGAGGGGGTCAGATTTATAATCTACGATCTCGAAAGCTATAATTGCTATATATTGAACTTTAATACTGAACTTCGTGTTTTGATATTGAATTTCGCGCCATTTGAGGGGTCTAGAGGACCACTGCACGGTGTAGGTATTTAAAAAAGGAAATAAAAAAAAAGCATAGCTTTGCGATGCTTTTTCAAGCCAATTTTCGCAATGTATTACAATCATGAGAGAATTGAAAAAAAGCATTGCTGGTAGGAAGAGTTTCCCGCCAAAAAACCGCATGCTCTAGGCTGAGTGGGGGGTGCAATAGGGCTGAAAAGTAAAGTCACCTAAGAGGCACATCTAGGACACCTACTAAATGTACATAGCTAACTTCAACTTTCTAGCTCTATTTGGAGAGGAGTTATGCGAGGAACAAACTCAAAAAATAAGAAAAAACGATCAAAAAACCACTTATTTGGGGCTGTGATGACGTGAAATGGGGCAGAAAAGTCAGGACCTCCAAAAGGCACGTCTAAGGCCCCTACTAAATGTACATACCTAATTTAAAGTTCCTGACTCAATTAGGAGGGGAGTTACGCGAGGAACAAACTCAAAAAAAGAGAAAAATGAGAAAAACACCAAAAATTTACTTTTTTAGGACTGGGGGGGGGGGTGCAATGGAACTAATAATTTGGAACCCTCAAAATGCGCATCTAGGACCTCAACTAAATGTACATATCAAATTTCGACTTTCTAGCTCAATTTGGTGAGAAGATAGGGAAGGTACAGCCCTTTTTCAAGGTCAAATAAGGGGGAAAACCCTCATATTTCCCCTCCTAACTGACTTATGAGGTTGATTTTCGGATATATATATATATATACAACTTTTGATTCTCTATCAATTGGCTTAAAAAGGGACAATTTTTGTTTTTTTGGCCCCACTGCACTCCATCACCTAAACTGGGGTATAACTGAATTTTTAAGGCCAATTCATCCCCACTCGTATATATTTAACGCGGCTACCAAACTGAGCCGATTCACCGAGTAGGAGCAATTTTAGTCGTTATTGAGCGGAGTAAATGATTTTAATGTTGGGGGGGGGGGGGGAAAAAAAAAATAAATATCTGACTAAGAATTGTCTTAATGGTCATCTAAGGCCCCAAAACGAATTTTGTTACTAAATGTACAATATACATACCTAATTTCCAGTTCCTAAATGAATTGGAAGGGGAATTATGTGAGGAACAAACTCAAAAAACTAAAAAAATGAGAACAACTGGTCAAAAAAATCACTTTTTTGGGGTCGCGAGAGAGTACAATAGAGCTGAAAAGTTGGAACCCCCAAAAGGTACATCTAGGATTCTAACTAATTGTGCATACCAAATTTCAACTTCCAGGAAAACCCCCATTTCTCCCCTCCTAACTGACTTAGGAAATTGATTTTTAGATTTGTTATACAACCTGATTCTCTATCAATTGGCTTAAAAAGGGTTAATTTTTGCGTTTTTGACCCCTCAGCACCTTCTCCCTCAAGTTGGGGTGTAAATGAATTTTAGCCCAAGTTCATCTCCACTCATATATATCTTATCCGCCGCCAAACTGAGCCGATTGACCAAATTGGAGTGATTTTGGCCTGTATAGAGCAGAGTAAATGATTTTACCATTTGAGGGAAAACAAATATAAATGAATATCTGACATTGTTAAAAATTGTCTTAATAATCTTCTAGGACCCGAAATCGGATTATGTTAATATTCTCCCCTCATCCGCCTTTGGTCAATAGACTGTAATAGCCTGGCTTTCATTGACAATATGACATAGAAAATCAGACTAAAAAATTTTCAAAGTTTCGTTGTATTTTCATAGTCTTATTGGGAAATTTTGGTATTGCAGTAGAGTAGATTACCATAACATGGTCTCACATGTATCAGGATATAAGTTTGGTATGTTATTTCAGATTCCGTACTTAAAATCCATGACAAGGGTGAAGAAAATACAATGGGGCCAATCAGTCGAGACCCCTAAAAGGCACATCTAGGGCTGCTACTAAATGTACATATCAAACTTCACATGCTAGCTCAAGAAACCGCGCCCAAAAAACCACGTTTTTGGCTTATAAGAGGGTGTAACGTGTCTGAATATTCGAAACCCCAAAATGGCACATCTATGGCTCTTACTAAGTCTACCTACCAATTTTCAACTTACTAGCTCAATGTGAAGGGGAGAGAAGAGAGAGAGAGAGCACTTTTTTAAGGTTAAAAAGAGAAAACCCCTCATGTCTCACCTCCTAATTGACCCAATGGGCTGATTGTTATTCAACTTTGGATACTCTATCGACTGGCTCAAGAAGGAGCAATTTTTTCGGATTTAATCCCTCAGGCCGCCCTCTCCCCAAATTGCGGCATATCACCCCTCGCATATATCTTATCCGCCACCAAACTGAGCGTATTCACTGAATTTGAGCGATTTTGGTCCGTATCGAGCCGAGTTAATGATTTTAAGTCTTCGGAGGAAAAAAATAAATAATAAATATTTAATGCATCCAAAAATGGTGATAATGGTCTTCTAGGACCCTAAAACGTATTTTGTTGATATCCGTCTCATTCGTCACCGATCGATCGACCAGAATGGCCTGGTTATCATTGGCGATATGACGTACAAAGTCAGGCTAAAAATATGAATTCGTTTTTGGTAATTTCAACGAGAGAATCTGGTGTTGGAAAAAATTTCGATGTTGAGATTTTTTGAACACCTTAGCATAGCGTGTATTTGTACTTGAAGTAATTGGTATGTATGGTAGCGAACGTAGTGTTCACCTGCAAGCGGTAGAATTACTCGGCTCGCTCGCGGTTTACTCGTATACTCGTATGTAATGCAAGTTGATCCTCGATAAGTGTCGCAGAAATTTATATCTATCGGTTTATCTCGCTGATTAATAACGATACATTTTTGATTAAACTGATAAAAACGCCATTAATCAAGACAACTTGCCCGTGTCAAGTTTACGTAAGTAGCTACGCTGCAGTCATTCCACGTTGCCGGATGTGAAAGAATGAAAAAAAAAAAAAAAAATGTAGATTAATCGAATTTTCGCGATATTTTAGCGAAAAGATTTTGTTGTATTAATTAATGAGCTGTAGGTAGTTTTTTAATTCGCGAATCGAAAGGATATGAATGAAAGTGCAGTTCACTGGTCTTAGCGTTGTTATATCGCGTCGGTCGTCGATCGAGGTTTTTATACGTGTAGGTGGATGGGTGTAATTATTGGTTTCAAATTTTGCGGATTTTTTTGCACATAATGCGTAGAGAAGTTGGTAACTGAGAAGGCGAAGGAGGAATGAAAGAAAGAGGTATTCAGAAATGGCTGTGAACTTGATTCATCTTTTATATTTTGCAGTTTAATATTGTAGTAACTTTGAACAATGGGTTTCAATGAGCTGGATGTAGGTCTATTATTATCATGTCTGTTCAATTTGAATTGACTAAAAACGAATTCTTCCGGTGAATGTAATGTAGTATGGTACCATTAATGGATTAATGGGGCGGGGCGTTTAAATTTCAGGTTTTTTTTTTCGAAAGTTGGAAGAGTGGCGAAAAATTGTAGTAAAATGACATCAAATAGACGTGGTAAAAATTTAAGGTCCACAACTTAACTCCCCCCTCCCACGCACACATTGGTTCAATATTTAGAAATCTACTTAAGAAATTGCAAATCCTTTTTTTGAACTATTTGCCATCTATCATGATAAACCAGGTAAAATCAAAAATTTTTTTTTATTTTTTAGAGGGTACAAAATCATTTGTGCCAGTACTAGTACTAAAATTTTTTGAAATGGAACATAGGTATAGTTTGGTGATTGGTATGGAGAAAGACTAAGCCCTTAGGATGGTAAAAAAAAAAAATAGAATGAATCGAATGAAATTTTCTGTTCTTTGGCACAAAGTTACATCTCATAGAGGTGTATTTACGATAATTTTTTCATCTATTTTGTTGCACTCCTTCTCGTGGTTTTGGCCATTTGAAATTTTCAGCTAGAAAAAAAAAACTGATAACGAAGTTCGACTACTTTTTAAAAATATACCAAAAACAGGGTCAAAAATCTCAAAAAACTGTTACAAAAATGTTTAATTTTAGCTGATTTTTTGAATTTTGAGTGTTTTATACTGGGAACAAAGACCAAATGGAGAAACTACCGTCGGATTTGTGTTTAGCGAGTCAAAATCCCCTGATAAACACCGTTTTCGCAGTAGTTTTACTTAAAATTTCAAAATTCATATTTTTTGTCATAAAAAAATTGAAAAATCGGAGAAAAAAATGAGAAAAACTGAATTTTGAGGCCATATGTAAAACAATAGCGAAAATTATATTTATCGGTGTATTTTGACCCCCTGAATACGAATCCGGCTCCATTTTCTTCTTTGAGCCATTTATTTCTGTATAAAACCACGCCAAAATTTGAAGCATGTGCTAAAATAGCAATTCTGTACCTACCTAGTTGTTGGCAAAAATTATCATTAATACTTCAATGCTTATATCTAGATGAAAGGTCACTTAGTGTCAAAAAAAAAATCATTTTATTCACTTGATATTGAAAATTTGGTCAGGTATTTCTTACCGTTCATCCTGTCGAACGACTTCGATCGACGACCGTGCGAAAAGTATTTGCGCGCTATGTACCACGGTTCGCTAACGAGTACGGGGAACCGAGTTTCCCGAAGCCGCGTTTACAAGCCACGGGTACTACGCGACAAACGTAGTTATCCCCCGAAAACCTATCTAGTCCGACAACGCTGTTCGATACCGCGGAACTGCGGCGAGGTACGCCAACAACACGGTAAACCAGTTCGATCGGTGGTCGAATGGTACAGCTGGAACTTCGATCGAGATATAATTGCGCGATTTTTCACGTTGCAAACGTTTTTAACTGTACAGGCCCTATCCATTTCCATTTTTGGGCAAGTAGTGACCCTAATGAGTGCTGTTCGTAAAGACTTAAGAACGTTTTTGATAAAATGGAACGAGTAGAATCGTTCTCATTTTTTCAATTAACGTTATATTGAATCGTTCAGCTGTTGAATTACGAGTCGAAGTATAAAGTTCCAAATTTTGAACCACAATATCATGGCTATCTAACACCTCTTTAAATTGTTTAGTTTTATATTCAGTACCGTCGTCAATCTTTAGAATTCGGATAACGTATTCATCTCCAATTAAAGCTTTCATCTGTGTAATAGTTTTTTTAAAAACATTCCCGACTTCGTTTTTATTATTAATTGCATATGCTCGTGCGAATCTTGTGTAATCGTCTATAAAGGTAATAACACTGTGGTTCGATCGGTCCAATCATATCGCTTTGTATACAGTGCAAGGATGATTTGTATCTTACATTCGTACAAGGTAATTTTGTGAGTTTTCCCCTTTTGCAAAACTCACATTCTAGTATCGCATCGTCAAATTTAACTCCTTTCAAAATTGGGATCTCGTTACTCGCTTTTTATAAATATGCTTTAGATTCGTGCCCTAATCTTATGTTTCATAACATACCTATTTTCTTTTTCAAGCTTTCTACACTTTCATTTTTTACTTCTTCCAACTCTTTAAAATTTATTTGTGCTCTTGTTTCAAGATATTTTTAAAAACTTGTATCAAAGTATCTCCAAAAAGGTAGTAGGAAAAATTAAAAAAAAAAAATGCTGAAAATGAATTTCAATGTTTACACTTTTCAAAGTTGTATATTCATATGCATAAAAAACGAAAGATTTATTGTTTTGCTATACGTCGATGATATAATGATATGTGGAAATGGTAGTGATAAGATTACTGAAACGAAACGACAGTTGAAAGAAAATTTTGAAATGAAAGATATCGGAGAGCCTGAAAAATTTTTAGGAATATAAATTAAACGTGATAAAGTTATTAAGACGATGTTTTTAAATCAACATTGTTATGTAGAAATATTACTTAAAAAATTTAATATGGAAAACTGTAAACCAGTTCATACACCAATAAAAACATTAGAATGTGAAAAGAAAAGTAGAACATACGAAAACGAAGAAGAAAATGTATCAGAAACAAGATTTAGAGAAGCAATGGATAACTTGATTTTTTTGAGAAACACAACAAGACCAGACATTACATATGTAGTTAATGTTGTAAGTAGAAGGCAGCATGATCATACCAAAGAAGACTGGAAAAAAGTATTGCACATTTTTAAATATTTGAAAGGAACGAGTGAATTAGGATTATTGTATGAAGCAAAAGATAACAAAAATATTGAATGTTAGGTAGATGAATAGGTAGCAATGATAACGAAGGAAAATCAACAACTGGAAATGTAATTTATTTATTTGGAAACTTAATAAGTTGGAGATGCAAAAAACAAAAGCACGTAGTGCTGTCATCAGCAGAGGCTGAATTCATTAGCATGTCTACAAGATGCAAAGAAGCTGTAAGTTTAAAGCAGATAAGTACGAGACTGTTAAAAATGTATACAATACCTACAATATATGAAGACAACAAAGCTGCAATAAAAATTGCAATGAACGAAGACAGTTAAACATTTAAACATGTAGTTAACTTATCATATCACTTCAAAAGGTATGACGTCTCAAAGAGAAATGTAACATTGAAGTGGATAAGTAGTGGTGAAAAAATAGGGAATTTTTTTTTGGAAAGCTTTAGGAAGGGAGGAATTTATATGTTTTAGAAATAAGCTAGTTCGCAATTATTAATCAAATATATTTTTCAGAATGTGGAAATGATAGTGAGACTGCAGAAAATGGAAGAATGATGATGCAAACAAATGATGATACCTTTGGATGATTGGATATGGAGAAAAAATAAAATATATTCATACTTTTAAAAATTATTAGCTGTACAGTATCATATAATAAAGATTTTAAAAAATGGGGTAGTATTGGAAGGTAGTAAGTAGGTAGAAGTTTAAGAAATATTTGGCCGGGCTATATAAAGACTTAAGAACGTTTTTCATAGAATGTAAATAATAATAAAGACTTCACTTGAATAACAACAGTTACACCGATTACTTATATCTTCAAAATCATAATAAATTCACCTTTCCTTACTAAAAATGAATACGTTAGGTAAATCTACGTTAAAAAACACGTTTTTGGTATATTTTTAAAATGTGGTTAAACTTTGCTATCAAGGTTTCTTTTACAGTTGAAAATTTCAAATGGTCAAAACCACAAGAAGGAGTGCACCAAAATTGGTGAAAAAATTATCGTAAATAAACCTGTATGAGATGTAACTTTGTAGCAAAGAACAAAAAATTTCATTCGCTTCCGTTGAAATTAAAAATTAGTGAAAATAACGCAATAAAATGACCATAACTACAAACGAAAGTGGTTTGGGGAGGGGGGTAAACATTTTTTTTCAGAACTTTTCTGGTACATCATTTGGGGGCATTAGATCGAAAATCGGTACACCTTAGGAAGAAATAGTCCGATAAGAACAATTCGACCATCTGAATACGAAGTTGGGATAAGTTTTTTTTTTGATGAGAATATCCCCAAAAAAATTTTTATATGAGTTGAAATATTTTAGGAACCTATTTTGAACGTATTAAAAGAGCAAGATTTTATTTTTTTGTATAGCATCTTCGTTTTGTCATTCGAGAATAGTAATTAGCGCGTAAATAATAAAAAGAGGTGAGAGGAGAATTAAAAAAATTAATCGAACCGAACGAGTGTTGAGTTGAAACGAAACGTCAACGACTTGTGTAATAATGAAATTTTATCGCATGTAATATGCAGTCGTGAAATAAAAAAAAAGTAAACGAAAGGTTACAATGTTGTGGAAAATTCAAGCTGAGTACTGATTACACATCGTTGAAATTTATTATTTCTTAATTTTTATAGGTACCTACAAATTCTGCAAACAAATACGTTGGTAATAAAATTTTTAATTTTTTCCAAACGCGATTCCAGTATTTCTTGTTTGAATAAAGAAATGATAATTGTATGTATAAAAGAAATTTCCACGTTTACGATGTCGATTCAATGTGATCGAGTTCCCCTTAAGTCGACCAGAAAGAAATATGTATTTTTGGGTATTCAAATTCAAAGAACTTTGCTGATGAAGCTGAATTAATTACCTAACATAAGTACGAGTTACATCATTATTAATGGAAGATGTTTGTATGATACGAATATGCTACGACAATCTAATAAAAAAATAATAAGTATTTAGTTGTATTTTCATTTTTTACGCATAGACTTTGTCGATGATAGATTCGTGTTTCTTTTTTTTTTTTTCTGTTTGCTAATGTATCACTTGGGCACTAATAATATGTAATAGGACCTGCCCTGCAACGATATTTGTATCAAATTACATTGGAATAGTTTCGAAGTTATATAAAAAAAATATCGAAATCAATTTATGAACATCGAAGTTTATTAATAAAAATGACACTTTCGCTAATCAATCTATCGCTCCTTAATCGGTCGAACTATCTGTATTTTTAACAACTTATCCATTGCTTGAGTGCTTTTTTTTTTTGGAACAAATAATAATTAGGTCAAGATACCTACCTGTCGAGGTTTATTTTTGTAAGGTATATTACCATAGAGTGTTCTCTGTCCGTGAAAAAATATGTTTTTTTTAATATTAATTTTAAATATTATTAGAATCATTTTTTAGACTTGTGGCTTTCTGCTTCTCCAAGAGTTGTGTTGTTGATGATAATTAAATTTTGGAAGACATGGTGTACAAGGTAAACTTTAGGTATAGGATAAAATTAATTCGGAAAGTGTCTGAAATAGTCTTAATTGGATCTTTAACTCGTGTTTTTTCTGAATGTTCTCGAATGAACCTATAGAAATTGTTACCTAGATTGCTTAAAATCGATATAAACAGTTAGCATAGATTTTCAAATTTCAATGATTTTGATCATTGATATAAGTAAATTATAATTATGCATATAGAAAACGACGAATTTTATAAAAAATAAGTAGGTAACTATTTCCGTATCTTATATACTAATCAAACTGTTTTTGAACTTGTTTAATTAGCTTATAATTGCATTATTTACGATTTATAATGTTGCGTGAAATGATGTATTTACGTGTCTGTAGTGAAATTATCGGGGTTCAAATCTTCGAATAAGAAATTTCCATTAAAAATTCCCTGCTCTATTTACAATATTTTTTCTGCAGTTAACGCAGGGTCGTTGATTTATAATCGAGGCCCGGACATGGGTATTGTTTCTCAGAAAGTTTTATTCACAAATTTTTTTTACGTAGAAAAAATTTTGCCATTTTTGTTTGTTATCCAAGATATTAAAAAAATCAACTAAAGCTTTATTCTAGTTATCAAGCTTCTCAGAATCTGTACTTTGGGTTCGGATACAATATACCGCCACCTGCGTCTTACCTCATTTCGATGGCTTAAATTTCAGGCTATATTTTACGTACGTTAACATTTTTTTTTCTTATTTTTTTATAAGAAAATTTTAACTTTTTTTCGATGAAAAAACTTGAAAAAGCCATCCGAATGCTGGATAACTTTTATCAATAATTTTAAAAAAATCTCTTATTAACTGGAGAAGTAAAGTAACAAAGCGAACAAGCATTTGAACTAGGGTGAGACAGATTTTTGGCTTTTGTGCAAACTGCAGATTCAAAATTGTCGCGAAATGGCCTGAAAAGCACGTGGTAAAATTTTAAGTATTTTTATACTCAATTTTTTCAACTGAAAAAATAGGCCCAAAGTTTCAAAATTTTTAAAAACTCAAAAAACGAATTTTTTTGAAAATTTGAAAAAAGTTATCTTGATTTTTGTGAAATATTATAATTGTATTGGTTTATCTTCCCTAGTGGTAAGGGTAGGAGGGTTTCAACGGGGCTAAAAAGTTGAAACATCTAAAAATTACATTTAGAACCCCTACTGCATCTACTTAACAAATTTCAACTTTTTAGCTCAATTTGGAGGGCAGTTACGTGGGGAACAAACTAGAAAAATAAGGAAAACCTACCAAAAAAACTACATCTTCAAGGCTGTAAGGTGGAATCCAGACTGGAAAGGCGAGACCACCAAAAGGCACATGTAGTACCCCAACTAAATCTATATACCAAACTTCAACTTTCTAGCTCAATTTAGAGGAGAGATGTGAGAGGAACGAGCCTTTTTATAGATAAAAAGGGGAAAACTTTCATATCTCCCTTCCCAATTGACGTAGAAGATTGATTTTTGGATATGTTATACAACTTTGAATAGCCTATCGATCGGCTCAAAAAGTAATATTTTTTGCGATTTTGGCCTCTCACTACTCCCTCCCCCAAATTTGGACATAGATGAATTTTGACTTGAGGTCATCCCTACACTTGAATATAAAATAGAATATCAGTCGAAACCTATTCCCCAAATTTGATCGATTTTGGTCGGTATCGAGCTGAGCAAATAATCGTTTAGTTTCGCGAAAAAAATGAAAATGAAAATTAATATTTTTCCAACATGGCCATAAATGGACGTAATGATCTTCTACAACCCCAAATCGGATTTTGTTGATATGCCCCCCCCCCATATCCGCCTTAGGTCGACAGACTGTAGCAGCCTAGTTTATATTGATGATATGACATAGAAAATCAGACTACACACATTGAAATATTGTGCATAATTTATACCCAAAATATTCATTGGTGGCAAGTTTTCACCTATACCACTCTTCTCTTTTTAAATTGTCACCTATTGAATTTTTTCTCGATTTTCTGTAAAGCTACGAAGGATATTTTTTTTAGTAAAAACGGCTACCTGTTGGACATAGATTTTAGATGATTAAGCACATTATTTCCGTTTACCCCTATGAATGATTTTTCTGAATTGTTTGAGGAAAACAGTTTATCGTGCTTTTTCAACTTTTTTTTAACATTATTGAAAATTCATTTTTCAGTAAATTTTCAACGAAATGGGTTGGATATGCTTATCTTCATCCATTTAATTTCCGTTCACAGAATTTTTATCCTTTTCAGGGGTTCGCAATATTATGAATTACTTTTGAAGGTTTCAAAATGCATGTGTCCGTTTTGGTGAAATTTTTTCTGGAAAGGGCAATGTTTCCATTTTTCACGAAACCCATTTTAAACGATGTATAAAATAACATTTTTTTTAGCGTCGCTGAAAAATCGGTTAGAGGGGGAGGGGTGGCGTGGGAGGGGGGAGAGAGTTAAAATTGAAATATTAAGCTCTGTCTGTAAAATCGATATCCAACCTTCGTTTCAGGAGGGAGCTTTTTAAAGTAAATTTTTTTTTCATGGTTTTGCTGAAAATTGTGAAAAGAAGTGCGAAGTTACATTTTTTAATACCCCTAAAAATGGAGTAATGGTAGAAACATGTCACCAATGACCATGTCGGCGATATACATGAATTATAATATCATTTTTCAAAAATATTTTTTATTTCGACCTTTGAAAATTTTTCAATTTTGAGTCGATTTCGCCGGCTGAAAAAATTGAATTAAAATGCTGAATTTTTTATCACATCTTTTTTTTGGATCACTTCGCAAGTATTGATGACCGTCATCTTGCCATTTGCGAATTCTTGAAAAAAATCACAATTCCGCACACCCTTGTGATTTAATTTTAAATACGATATTTCGTACACTCTTCAGGTAGATTTCTTTTGATTTTAAACTCTCAAAGGATATTTTGCTGTGGACCCATGTTTCATTAAAGAGCCTCTCAACGAGCCCACAATTGGCGAGTTTTACAATTTGAAAAATCCCCTGCAGTCTTTATGAAGATTCTTCTCGAATTATTAAAAAAAAAAAAAACAGTTGAAATGTGCGAATAAAAAAAATGGAAAAGTTTCAAAGAAAAAAGAGAAATGCAATGGGGCAATTTGCATATTAGAGAACCTCTCAAATTGAACTCATTTTCAACAATTTTTATCATTTTTTTGGGGCTTCCAGGCCAACTTAATTTTAAAATGTGTACCAAAAGGGTCCTAATTAATTTCGAAAGCTGAAAATTTTCTCCCAATTAATAAGAGTATTTGGAAAATCTGAGCCAGTGCCAGTGGGTATAATAAAAATATACCTATGTATTTTTCGCCTTATGTTTCAAAATTTCACTCTCGCTTTGCTCGGCTATTTAAATTTTTCTCTGTGTTCAAAATCTTCTCTTTTATTTTTCAACCTAAAAAACCCATTCTTCTTTAAAGAACTTCTTTATTTGGCACTGTTTCTTCTATTTCTAAGGCTACGAAATTTTAATAAGAGGCCTCAAATTAAGTGATCTTTAGGGTAGATCAATTTTTGAAAATTTACAATAGGTAGTGGCATCAATAGTAGCCAAATGACCTGAAACTAACGCGATAAAAATTTTATTCTTCAAATTTGAAATTTACCCTTCCCAGCAAGATCTCAAAACTAAAAAAAAAACAACACAAAATGTAAAAAAAAAATTTTTCAAAAAAATTTAATGAAAAATTAGTTTAATATTGTTATTTTTATCCAAAATAATCAGCGATGATAATTTTACATCTGTACCCTTTTTTTCGAGGCAGACCAGAAAACCCTTATTTTTCACAATTTTCGAACTGTTTTAAATTCAAATTTCAAATTTACCCTTCCCAGCCAAAATTTCAAAGCTAAAAAAAAATATCAAAAATTGTAAAAAAATTGTAAAAAAATTTTATGAAAAATTGGTTTAATACCGTTATCTTTATCCAAAATAATCAGCGATGATAATTTTACATCTGTACCCTTTTTTTTTCGAGGCAGACCCTTAAACCCTTATTTTTCACACTTTTTGAACTATTTTAAATTCAAATTTCAAATTTACCCTTCCCAGCGAAATCTCAAAACTAAAAAAAAGAATCAAAAAATTTTATGAAAAATTGGTTTAATACCGTTATCTTTATCCAAAATAATCAGCGATGATAATTTTACATCTATACCCTTTTTTTTTCGAGGCAGACCAGAAAACCCTTATTTTTCACACTTTTTGAACTATTTTAAATTCAAATTTCAAATTTACCCTTCCCAGTAAAATCTCAAAACTAAAAAAAAGAATCAAAAAATTTTATGAAAAATTGGTTTAATACCGTTATCTTTATCCAAAATAATCAGAGATGATAATTTTACATCAGTACCTTTTTTTTCGAGGCAGACCAGAAAAAACCTTATTTTTCACACTTTTTGAACTATTTTAAAATAATTTGAGAAAAATTTTGATTTTAAAATATTTTTATTTTATGAGAAATACGTCAATCGCTTCTCTTGATTTCTCATTTTTCAAAAAAAAAAAAAAATAAAAAAAATAATCATCAGAAGGGAAAAAAGGCTTTTGATGACTGATGACTTCATCGCGTTAAGAGCATTGTACTGTATCTATTTCAATTGAAATTTTATCAAAATCGAATGTTTCTCGAATTATTTCTGAATAAAGATTTCAAAAAAGTGTGAAAAATAAAGTTTTTTTTTGGTCTGCCTCAAAAAAAGAATGGAGATGAAAAATTACTATTATTGAATTTTCTCGGTAAAAATGACGGAATTTTTTTTCCTACTTTGGTATTTTTTCTAGCTTTGGCCTTTCGCTGGTGAACTTTGAGAGTTAAAATTTTTACCACGTTAGTATTAAGCGGTACGTGTTATTGATTTTGTAAAATTTGCCCAAATCGATCCACTCTACTTAGTGATCACCGTCGCCGGTTCCGAAGTAAGCTAGTTCGAATTCGTGCGAATGCAGTCAGACAAAATGGCAGAAATTTTTTCGAAATTTAATTTTCATCAACGCGTACGGGAAAAATTTGGCATTTAATTTGAAGCGTAGGTACCTACGTATCTTGTTAGTATTATTTTTGGTTTACACGAAACCGAACCAATTTTCACGAATGAACGATTTTAAAATGAAGGTCCACCATAATAAAAAAAAATTTGCAATAAAAAATTTCAAAAAAAAAAATTATCACTACAACAATAAAATTTATCGCCATATATTCTACGAGCATTATACTTACAACCATTCGACGGCGGCTACGTCCAACGTTAGGGATACGGTCAGGGCGACCACGATGATGATAAGAAGCACTTTATTAATTCGCACATTTATGACCGGAGAATAAGCATAGCAGCGTTTAACGGTATGCATGATTTTTGGAGCATATTAATCGCGATGAATGAACAATTTTCACGCGCATTTTGCGATCACCCTCGACGTACAAAAATCAACAACCGACGACGATGATGACGAAGACGACTACGACGACGACGACGATGGTCTTCATACGAGCCAGCAGCAGTAATAAAAATAATAATAATAATAATAACGATGATAGCAATACGAACTATTACTACCGAGCAGGTATATAGTAATTATTGGCATACGATACGGATACGTACGATAGATAGATAATTCGCCTCGAAACGATGATCGAAATTTACGATTGGCGGAAAATTCGTTCGAAAGTAGTACGATACGAAGATCAAGTCCGGCAGTGCATATCGAAATGTAATCGCTAGCGACGATTTTTTAGCCGATATATGCTTTAGCCAGATCGATCGATCGATTAAGTAAATGCACGGACGAATAATCGCGACAAATAATTTATTCCGATACCGACAACGACGACGATCCGGCTGCGAAATGATGATGATGATGACGACGATGACGCATAAATACTACGTACGATATTATACCAAAGTGAACTGGTTCGTCGCGCCGATTTTTCCGTCTGGCGTGCTTTTTCTTCTTTTTTTTCCTCTCTTCGCACAATTTTTCGATTTCGCGACCGGATCACTTTCGTTAAGACGCGAACACGTTGCGCGGCCAGAAATACGGTACGCGAGAAATCCCTGTTTTCCGGCGGTACAGCGAAATAGTCTACGTTTACGTACGGGACGGCCGCCGACCGTTGTGCAAGGATGTACCTGGACAACTGAAATATCGGTTTTATTTTGATTACTTACGTGAAAAAACCGGTCCGCTAAATAAAATGTGTTTTTTTTTTTTTTTTTTAAGAAGAACAAGGCACACGATTAATTCAGCTGTAGCTGTGAGAGTAAGTACGTAGACCGAGCGCAGCGTTATGCGTTCCGCGCGACGCGACGTCGGTCGCCACCATACCAACGATGCGGTGCTGAAAAGCGGGGCTAATTATGGTGTACGATGGACGACCGAAGATGTGTTTTTGTATGCTATGGTACCCACCATACCACGATGTGCAGACTTCCATAGACGACCGATGTGTTCAGGGCAACGTAGACCGATGGAAAATTGCTGCCGGGGCGAATACTCCACTCACAGATGTATCTGATACTCGTATATCTACCATTAGCTGCCTACCCATAGTACCTGAGGTCTAGGATCGAACTAACTATGTGTAGTAAGACAGTGCTGGTAAATTTCGACCATCATGATGATGATGATGATGATGATGACGAAGACGAAGACGAAGACGATGACGATGACGATGACGACGACCTGAATACAATATAATATTATTTATATGCAGTCTTATTTCGACGTATACGAGTCGTCCCGGTGGCGGTAGACTTATCGTAACCCATCATTAAAGTCGCCGAACAATCCCGAAAGAATTTTAATTCTTTGCTCGATTATATTTTTGGCCTATGTGCTGCGGGCTAACCATAGTCGAGCTCCGTCTTTCGTATACTTTATTTTGGTCTATTAAGATGTTTGTACGTGTACAGTATAGGTATACATATATACACACACACACATATACATATTAATACGTATATTTATATCTATGTGGTGGTATACTGCTATACCCAAACCCATATGTATTTCTAACTTGCCGAATATCTTATTCCGGTATTTATATATTATATATTTATGGCGGTGGTGAATACGTATACAATAGAACATATTACGTGTATTGTGCACACAAGCAATATAGGTATTTATTATGGCGATGAATTATTACACTGTACGTTATACGTAGGGTACATACAGGGTGGTCCGGATAAGAGATGTGAAATATTAAAACCTCGTATTCTGTTTATCAAGAGTGGAGTCGAAAAAAGTTATACGCATGATAGGTCTGATCCCCTGCCGTATCGAGTTTATTCGTCATTCTAGTGGGAGCAAGGGTGGGTTTAATTTCACCAAAAAAAAATCGATAATTTTAGCACTACAAGATTAGTACAAGCTTTTCAGCTTTGAACCCGAACAAAATTCAAGGAAAGCGGAAATTCCTCATTTAGGTACTGTGCAAGAACGTATTTCAATATTTCCAAACTTCCTTGAAACTTCGTGCATATTTTGATCCCCTTTGGGCGAGGCAAGGGGGGGGATCATCGTATCAGAGCTAAAAGGTTACCTATGAAGTTGATTTTTCAATATTTTACAGCGAACGAGTTTTAAAAAAATCACATCTTCAACCGTTGATATTCTTTTTTTTTTTTTTTTTTTTTTTTTTTTTTTTTTTTTGGGGGTGTTTGTAATTACACGATTAGGGGAAAGTGGTCGAATTGTGCGCACTTAAGCTAAAACGCTTATAAAAAAA